>CAUYQV010164733.1:0-65947 GCA_963574575.1 Galagoides demidoff
CAGCTTTCATCTGTGCCATTAGATACCTGTATGCATTGGGTAAATTCCTCTTCTCTTGAGGTCCCCTATCACATTTCCATTCCCGGACCCATCAGCAAGTGACCTTCATCACTTACCACAGATCAGGAAAGGTTACTGATGGGTATCTAGCCAGTTTTCCAAAGGGCTTTTTTATTAGCCTTATGAAGTCAACCTTAATTCCTTAACACAGTACATGCTATTCCAGCCAAAGTCTTGGTCATGTTAGGCTCACAACCAACCTGGCCACATGGGATTCTGCCTCAGTATCTTACAAGTATGCCTGCACAAAGTCTTTTCACTGCTCTCTCTCAAACGGCTTTTTTGGACAGAGGCATACAGGCGTTTTGCCTATACGCCCCCACCCCCAAAATTACCAAATGTTGGTGACCTTTTTCAGAGCTTACTTGTAGCAAAAATAGTCCAGCTGAAAAATATCAGTCTTATGTAACAACTCCAAAATTCCTGAGCTGGGGTGAGGGGGTGGAAGCAGTAGGGAGGTGCTGACAGAAGAGGTTTTATTTCTGGCTCCATTGAGAGCAGTGAGGAAAGAAGTTGATTTATTTATGCAGGCAGCTCAGTGCCATGGCTAGAGCACTGGGGGTTGGAATCCAGAGACTACTACTCACCCTCTTTCAGGTTACTTGAAGTTTTTGAGTCCCAGTTCCTATGCTTGTAAACTAAGGATAACAAGAGCTACATCCTTAGAATACTTAAGAAGTTGTTGTGTTGAGCCAGACAGATCACTGCAAACCTCTTAACCTGGGATACGCCTTGGTGATGTTGGCAAAATCCCCAAAGTTACTGGAGACCAAAGCAGCTTTTTATTCAAGAAGGCAGTGGATGTATTAATTTTGTGTTGAAATAAACATGTATGCTACATGAATACAGAGCAAAATGCTCATGAAAATTACAGCACTTTAAAGAAATTTCATACTTGGATCAGGGAGCAACACACTATACCCTGAATTGCCATAGAGTTAATGTTTACTTTTCTCTGCTGCTAAATTAGAAAAGGTGGACAAGCCCCGATTATGGTAAGTGGTTTCAAATACTTTCAATCATCATATAACTGGAAGAGATGATCACAGCTTTGATATAACAGTAGAACCCCCATAGCTGACCACTTCTTCAAGTTGACCTAATTTTCATAGACCAGGCATGCACCCCATGTATGTATGAGGACAGGATGTTCTTATGTTTGCCACCTCTGTGTGTTGACCAGTGTGTTACCATCTAGTGGGTGGTCAAATACAGAGGTTCTACTGTATCTATTTACTATTTTTTCTTAGGGATGAATACTGTGACTAAGTATTACTGAACGATCCAAATCCATTGCTGACCACTTTGTCTAATTTTATAGAACATGTATGGAATTCTCAAAGTACATTTATATAATCATTTTTCCAAGCATCTAATTAATTAATTTTTTTGTCATTCATGAATTCAGAGTGCATCACTGTTTGGAAGATCCCTACAAACAAACATTAGGAATGGAGAAGAATGTTAGATTTTCTCCTCAGGCAGACTCTCAACACATAGAATAGTGGTGGCTACTCAGCTTGCAGAAAATACATTGCAACTCAGCACGCACAAGATGCTATTCTACACGTGCCTTTAGGATTTGAAAAAAAAAAATGCACATAGGTGTTTTGGGAGAACGAGAAATTGCCACCACCGTTTAATTTCATTTAACCAACAAATTCCTATGACACATGGTCATAATAATATTGCTGCTCTAAAAGAGATCAATGTTTTCACCTACACACATGCACCTTAATGCTCATACCAGCCTACACACAAAGCCATTCAGTTAATTGTCAAAATAAGAAGATATGATATTAAAAGCCATCAGGCCCAAGTATAGTAGAAAAATTGAAGCATAGAAGTGCTACACATACAGAAGAGACATCAAATATAGGAGAGGAAGTATGAAGAGAGAAAGTAAGACTTTTGTAAAATAGAACTAACATTTGATTCTGAAAATACCCGACGAGAGGGATTATTATAAGGAGTTGAAATGCGTATTTGGTTTTTCCCAGGTTCTAGTTGCATCTACTTCTAATTATGTTTATAATTGTCAATTTTGTGTTTTAGTTGTTTGGAAAGTGTTTATTTTTCACACTGTGTTTTATATTTTAGAGACGTTGACCATTGAAAGAAAAATATAGATAGAATAGGAAGACATTGGTGTGTCCAAGTCTGAAAAAGTTCAAATTATCATTTGCGCAATTCTCTCAAAACTCAAGCTCAGTTTTGGGGTGGTGAAACTAAAAAATCCTAGAAAAAAGAAAAAAACCAAAAAACCAACCTTTCACAAATTCATTTCAGAGGTCTAACTAGCCTTTGCCAAAGTCCTATCCTTCTGATTTACCTGAAGGCACTGATTCGGCTGTAGATTATTACAAGAAAGCCTTTCCTTTTTATTCAAAACCCAAACACCAAAAGGTGCTTTCCCCCACCTAACAATATATTTTACAGGCCCATCTTGATTCAGTGATAAAAGAATACTCACACTTGATAAGTACTTTGGACTTGATGATAAATGCTGCAGTTAGATATTATTTCCATTCAAGTGTGCAAAACCCTAGAGAATTGATTGATGGCTATGGGACGGCATTATGTGAACGAGGCTCCTTGTACACCTTCGGTGGTTTGCCTGATGAAATGGCTTGATCGACTGTCAATGAGATGCCTGCAATTCCAATACCAAAGGCCATTTGGCTATTGAAAGATTCTTACCCTTTTGTTATAACTCTTAGATGGTCTAAAGCCAGAGACCAATGATACTGAAACTATATTCTATACTCTTTTCCTCCTCCTCACTTCTGGTGACAGATGGCTACCAATACTCTGGAGAAATAGACTATCACAGAATGAGTGGCAAGTTCACCTGAGCCATATGTCTCTAGAGAAATTTCTTCCTGACTGTTAGTTGTATTAGACATGGATGCACAGTACAACTATTGAGGAAATTATTATTAGCCATTGTACTCACAAACATCTAATTCAGGGGGCAAGTAATGGTAAAATCATCTGTATGAATTTTGATCTGTCAGTGCATTAACCTGCTGCAAAGAGATGCACACAATAAATTGAGCCACATCTATGTTCAAGTTAATAGTAGAATCCATAAGTGATTAAATCCACTAACACCTCCACCTAAAAGCATTAGACTCAGTCAAGGCCCAGGGTAGTAGTCTGGATTTATTAATATATTACATATTCTGCTTCAGAGGTGTGTGTGTAGGGAGGTGAATTTTGAAGGCTACAAATTGATCTTCTCTACCTGACACTGAAAAGATGCACTCAGAATAATCAAGAGCTTTGAGTATAATTCAAATATAAGTGTCACTGGAATGACAATAATAATGATCTCAGCATGCTAGCTCTATGGGATATCTATACGCATTTCCTCCTAAGTAAACCTGCATCCATTCTAGGTTTGCATAAGACACAAATTCAGGTGCTTCCTCAAGTAAACAAATGTTACCAAAATGTTTCCATTTCTATAGAATCGTTGTCATGGTGAGGATTTGTGGGATATGAAAGAGAAATTTTATTTTAACAGGAAAGCAACTTGGATACCTGGGAGGGAGGAGAAGGAAAGGTCAGTAGAGCAGGGGACTTTCTCTTTTCTTCTGAGAACAGGAAGATGAAGAGTGGGAGGGGTTGGGGGAGAAGCAGAGATCTCCCCCCTGCCTGCTGTGTCACCCAGAGCTCCCCTACAAAGCACTTCGTCACCCCTTCCTTCTGCAGAATCTCCTTCTGTCATTTACACACATTCACTCAAATCTACTGTTCCAAACTCTTAGTAGCTCTTGCTGCCTTCTCATTCTTTCCAGACTGCTTTCTTTTATTTTCCATTTTTTAAAATAAACTGTTGGAAAAAAAAACAAAAAACGATTCATGACAATTGTCAAACGTGGGTAACACAGATTGTCGGGGGGCGGGGGGGAGCCCGTGATGGAAGTTCTGTAGTAAAGGAGAAAGATTGGTTGGGCTCAACTCTGAATACAGCATGGATGGATGGAGATTTACAGCCAAGGAGCAGATGGTGGTGGGGTGTTAGTAGATGAAAAATTGCTAAGAGGAAACATCAAGGTTGGGGGGTTCTTACTAGGCTGACCATTCAGGAGATTCTGGCTGAAGACAGGCCAGGGGATATCATATGTAAGTTAGAATATGAGGATTTTTATCAGATCTCAAAGGCTGAGGATTTTTGTCAAACTGATTCAGCAAGGTTATTGCTAAAACAGGACAAGGACAAAGGTCAGGGCCTTGAGGGCCTAACTCATCTAGAGTTAGGTAAAGGAGACTCTTTGTCATCACTTAAAATAAGACAAATGTTTCCCAAAGCTCACAAGAGGAGCACTCTGCCATGGAAGCTCTTGTCTGTGTGTGCCCACGTGTTGGCCTCAATGTCTAATAAATAAACATGCATGGTTATAGTCTACAGACTGGTGTGGACAAAACTTCTGTTCCTTAAATATGGCACAGGACTCCTTGTCTTGTTTCCATTTCCTTCTGCATTAAATTACGTTACTACACAGAGTCATCTTTATTCATTATTGCTTCTCAGACCTAATCTACTAGCCATTTCTCGACATTTAACCTCCACATTAGGCCTCAAATCTTTTGCTTCCCTCTGTTTCCACAGTCACCATCTGAAGTCACCTCATAATATTTTCTTTCCTGGATTACTGCAACTGTCAGTTGTGGGTGTGGGTGTCTCTCTTCATAAAATGATTTTTTCCCCTTTGGGTAGATGTCTAGCAGTAAGATTGTTAGATTGAATGGCAGGCCTACTTTTAAATCTCTGGGGAATCTTCACATTCCTCACACAGGAATTGTATTAGTTCTTAGTCCCACCAACAGTATGTAAGCATTCCTTTCTCTCTGCATCCATTCCAGTATTGGAATGATAAATAGTTTTTTGAATTTTTAGTAGTGCCCATTCAGACAGGAGCAAGGTAGTGGGGTTTTAATTTGCATTTCTCTCGTCATGTGGCATTTTGAACATTTTTTTTTTTCATATGTTTGTTGGCCATTTGCCTATCTTTTTTGAAAAAATTCTGTTCATTTCTTTTGCCCATTTTTTGATTTTTGTTCTTGCTTATAGTCTAGATCAGTGGTTCTCAACCTTCCTAATGCCATGATGTATTTTCACTGTTGCAAAGGGGTCATGACCCACAGGTTGAGAACCACTGATCTAGATATTAGTCCTTTATAGGATGTTTGGTTTGTGAATATTTTCTTTCATTCTGTAAGATGCCTATTCACTCTGTTGATTGTTTTCTTTGCTGTATGGAAGCTTTTTAATGTACTTGAGTCTCATGTACATATTTTTGTTGTTGCTGTATATGTCTTTGTATATGCTCAGACAAGCCTGAGCAAGAGCAAGACCCATTTCTACTAAACACACACACACAAAGCTAGCCAGGCAATTGTACTGGGTGCTATAGTCCCAGCTCCTTGGGAGAGTGAGGCAAGAGTATCACTTGAGTCTAAGAGTTTGAGGTTGCTATGAAGTATGACACTAGGGCACTCTATCCAGGGTGACAGAGTGAGATATTGTCTCAAAAATAAATAAATAAATAAGTTATTTTCCTAGGCTTAGGTCTAGAAGTTTTTCCTACATTCTCTTCTAGCATTTTTATAGCCTTACATTTATGTCTTTAATTCATCTTAAGTTAATGTTTGTATATGATGAAAGATAGGGTCCAGCATCATTCTTCTGCAGGTGGCTATCCAATTTTCTCAGCATAATGTTTTGAATAGGGTGTGCTTTCCTCAGTGTCTGCTTTTGCTGATGATCAGTTGGTCATAGCAATGTGGTTTTATTTCTGAGTTCTCTATTATCTTCCATTGGTTTCTGCTTTTATACAGTACTATGCTGTTTTGGTTATCACAGGCTTGTAGTATACTTTGAAGTCTCATAATGTGATGCCTCCAGTTTTATTCTTTTTTGATTAACATTGCTTTGACTGTTTGAACTCTTTTACTGTTCTAAATGAAGCTTAGGATTATTTTTCTAGGTCTTTGAAATAAGATGTTGGTCTTTTGACAGAAATTACATTGAGTTTGTAAATCACTTTGGACAGTATGAGTATTTTAATGATGTTGATTCTACTAATTCATGAGAGCGGGTTGTTTTTCTATTCATTTGTATCTTCTAAAGTTTCTTTAATCAGTGTTTTGTAAGTTCTCCCTGCAATCTTTCCTCTCCTTGTATAAGCATCTAAAGGGCATCCAAATCAGGAAAGAGAAGGTCAGACCATCCCTGTTTGCCAGTGATATGATCTCGTATTCAGAAACCCCCAGAGACACCACCAGCAGATTCATAGAAGTGAAAATTAAATTCAACAAAGTCTGAGGTTATAAAATCAATGTACACAACTCAGTAGCACTCATAAATACTAATAATAGTCAAGCTGAGAGTCAAATCAGGGACTCATAGTAGTTGCAAAGAAAACAAAATACCTAGGAATATACTTAATGAGGTATAAGATTGCTACAAGGAGAACTAAAAAACTCTGAGGGAAGAAATTGTAGATAACACAAATGGAAAAACATATCTTGTCCACAGATCAATAAAATAAACTTTGATAAAATGTCCATACTGCCCAAAGTGATTACAGATTTAATGCAATCTCTAACAAAATACCAATGTCTTATTTCATAGGCCTAGAAAAAAATAATCTTAAGCTTCTTTTGAAATCCAAAAGACCCCAAATAGCCAAAGTGATCCTAAGCAAAAAGAACAAATCTGGAAGTATCACATTACTTGACTTCCAACTATACTGCAAGTCTATAGTAACCAAAATAGCATGGTATGTGTATAATAGAGATATAGACCAATGGAACAGAACAGAGAACAGAAATACAACCATCTACAGGCAACTAATTTTTGACAAAGCAGACAGTAACATATACTAGGGAAAGGATGGCCTATTAAATAACAATGATGCTGGAAACATTAGATAACCACATGCAGAGAAAACGGAGCCTCTATCTCTTACCGTATATAAAAATTAATTCAAGGCGAATTAAGATCTTAAATGTAAGGTGAGAAGCCATAAAAATTTCAGAAGAAAATATAGGAAAAACTCTTCTGGACATTGGCCTAGGCAAAGAATTTATGACAAAGACCCGAAAAGCAAATGCAGCAACAATAAATAAATAAATAGGACTTAATTAAATTGAAAACCTTTTGCAAAGCAAAGGAAATAATCAAAAGAGACAATAGACAACCTACAGAATGGGAGACAATATTTGCAAACTACACATCCAAGAAAAGACTAATATCCAGAATCTACAAAGAACTCAAACAAATTAGCAAGAAACAAACAAAAAACTCTATCAAATTAAAATATATAAATATTATTGTCATGAATTGTACCTTAAAGCATTGATTTGTAGAGTGAATATTATTGAAAAGTGACAAATAAACAGTATCTTATTTTAAAAAATAGCTGGTTTTATTATAAAGACACTTGCACTAGACTGTTTATTGCAGCTCAATTTACAATTGCTAAAATGTGGAAACAGCCTAAATGCCCCTCAACCCAGCAATGGATTGGCAAGCTGTGGTATATGTATATTTAGCCATTAAAAAAATGGAGATTTTTGCAGCATTTGTATTAACCTGGATGGAGGTGGAACACATTATTCTTAGTGAAGCATCACAGGAATGGAGAAGCATGAATCCTATGTATTCAACTTTGATATGAGGATAATTAGTGACAATTAATGACACAGTGGGGGCTGGGGGAACCTCAGAGTTGAAGAGAGAGTAAGAGGCAGTGGGCAAGGGAAAGTAAAATAAAAAAAAAAGAAAAGAAAATAGAGACTAATTCTCACATAAATTGGATTTAATTTTGACCAAAGTACATTATTTGAACAGTAATTTTTAATTCAACTTATTAATATGTTGTTTAGGATATTACATCCTCATTTATAAATGAAATATGTTTGTAATTTCCCTTTATAATAATATATTCTTTTCCAATTTTAATATCAGGTATATCCAGATGAAGTAGAATGATTTTGAAGTATTTCTTCTTTTTCTATCATCTATAAGATTTAGCATGATCTGTTTTTTGCAATTATCTTCTATTTCTATTTATAAATATTAGTTGTCTATTTTTTGAGACTTTGGGTAAAAAAAAGGAAGTAAACCTCAGAGTCAAAGCATTCTACGATAGACATACTTTTATCTGACAATGTGAATGTTACTTTTTTTTGCATTATTATTATTGTTCAATATTTCATTGCAACATTCATCTGATTTCTTTTCTGAATGTATTTATCTTCGTTCATTCTTTACAAAGTTTTTGTCTCTAGTCTTTGTCTTAAATATTGTTATTGTTATTAAATTTTACGACTCTCTAATTTTGTTTTGTGAAGGCAAAAAGTGGAAACCAAATAAACACATGTATATGTATAGAGAAAATAAAAAAAAACAAAAAAATTTTAAAAAACAGCTGGGTAAAAGACATGAACAGATGTTTTCCAGAAGACAGAAAAATGGCCTATAACATATGAAAAATGCTCAACATCATTCATTATAAGGGAAATGAAAATTAAAACTACAATTTAATACCACCTTACCCTATCAGAATGGCCATTATTAAAAAAAAAAAAGGATATTGGCATGGATACAGCAAGAAAGGAACGTTTATATGCTGTTAGTGAGCCTGCAAGTTAGTATAACCTTTATGGAAAACCTTTCTTCAAAGAAATAAATGTAGATGTACCATTCGTTCTAGCAATCCCACTGCTAGGTAGATACCCAAAGAAAAAGAAATCATTTTATCAAAAAGACACCTGGAACCTGAATGTTATCATAGCATAATTCATAATTGCAAAGATGGGGACCAATCTAAGTGTCCATCAGCTCATTAGTGAATAAAGAAAATGTGAAATACACACACACACACACACATACACACACCCCATGGAGTACTCCTTAGCTATAAAAGGCATAGAAGCAATGAAATGATATCTTGTGCACCTTGGATGGAACTTGACACCATCATCCTAAGTGAAGTATCTCAGGAATGGAAAACCAAACACCACATGTTCTCACTAAGTGGGAGCTAAATGATGGGGACACACAGAACAGAGCGATAAAAAGGACATTGGAAACCGAGAAGGAGAGGTGTGGGGCAAAAACTTCACTACTGGGGTACCATGAACACTATCCTGGTGATAGACATACCACATGCCCTGACTTAAGCATTATGCAAGGTATCCACATAGTAAAAACATTTATACTGCTTTAATATTTTTTATTTTTGAGTCTCAAGCTGTCACCCTTGGTAGAGTGCTGTGGCATCACAGCTCACAACAACCTCAAACTCTTGGGTTCAAGTCATTCTCTTGCCTCAGCCTCACAAGTAGCTGGGACTACAGGCGCTGCCACAACACCCAGATATTTTTTTGTTGCTGTTGTTGCAGTTGTTGTTGTTTTAGCCAGCCTCAGTGTATGCGGCTGGTGCCCTACCCACTGAGCTATAGGCACTGCCCCCTTAATATTTTAAAATTTAAAAAAAGTAAAAAAAAAAAAAACAGAGAAAGAATAACTAAAAGTAAAACAAAAACTCATTTTTTCTTATTAAAAAATAATGTATTGAGAATTTACTGTAGGCAAAACATGGTCCTTGACCATCTACTTAGCTTTGGTGAAGGGCACCAAAAAGTACCCCTCCAACTTCTCGGGGGAGAAGGGGGGAATCACTGCCTAGTATCTATTAGAACTATCAAAAGTACACAAAATCACTTATGAAAAATTCTGAAATAAATCCAGATTCTATTTGTGTTGCAATGGCATAATACATCACTTTCAGCTGAGAAAGAAAATTAAAACATAACTTCTGCCACAGGACCTCGTCCCCACCGTACCCCAGACATTTTAATTAAGCTATCTGGTAGAGGTCACCAGGATGAAGATACAGCAGCTTTGACTCTTCTCATTATCCATCTCCCAGAGACTAGTATATGATTAGATTGATTGGATCCTTTTGAGCCCAGGGAAACATGGTGAAATCTGTAGTGTCCCTGAAAAGATGTTATCATGACTTGGGCAAATATCCCAAATCTGGAGCACTACAGAGAATCCAAATTTTGCCAAGCTCACTGATGTGGGATAAAAATTCTTGCATCTGTGTATCTGTCACTTCTTGGATCTCTGGCTCTGCTCCCAAGGAGTAGATTATATCCAGATGGGCTTCTGTCACCTGGCTCGCCAGCAGCATGCAACATATTTAATTTATTTCTTTGCCCTATGACTTTTGCTTTGCTGGCTATTCCCCGCATGGCCCACAGGCAGGTGTCATGTTCTCAGTGGCCTGATCCCCTTGTAAGAGCACCACTAGCACACTGGGGCATGACTGCCCGGGCCGCTGCCAGATGGTGAAACCTTGAATGGTAATATTCACACGTTGAAATGGTGCCAAGTAGCAGGCAGTCTTGCAAAATCAACATGGCTTTGGAAACACAATGCTGTTAATGAGGGAGAGGCCCAGTGGTATTTGCAGAAGCCCAGCTGTTGCAGACGGTGGCATTAACTTGCCCAGCTTTGGCGACAGTCATCTGAGTTTGGGATCGCTGGACCTTAATATAGAATTTCTTTTTGTTCCTACTATTCTCTGCTGGTAAACCAAGGTCTTGGATCTCAGCTGCGGTTGTATATAGTATTTCTAAAGACAGACTTTTCCAGTTCTACTGGTAAGAATATATTACATCACATGGCCATGTGTTCACTTTCAAACTGGAAATTCAACTATAATTGGGAACTCATCTAGCAGGGGAACAAAGGCTATACAGAAGTTTCAAGGAAGAGGAAATGGTTCTCTTCCATGACCGTGGACCTACTCAATGATGCAAGATTGTAAGGTTCAGCAAGGAGGTGGAGAGAAAAAGAAGCCTTGGGCTGCTCTGTGGCTACTTTGGACCTGCTGTGTGGTCCTGATCTTTGCTTTGGAAAAGATATCCTTTACCCATGTGAGCAATTCCTGTAAGGTAAAAAGACCACATCTGGGCTAAATCCTGGTGGAAAAATGTTATTTGAAGAGGTGAGTTTATTACAAAGCTTGACAGAAGCAAAGAAATTCAGGCAGTCCATGTAAGTGAGTTCTTAGGTACTGCTAAAATACAAGCCTTGGAAGAAAAAGTGATTTTATCTGGTCATAGAACAGAGGTAAAGCAGCCGCTCTTTTACTGCCAAGATATATGACAGGGGTGATGAGAAAAGAGCCAAAGGCGTGTTACAGTAGACTTGATGAATGTCATCCCAAAATCTAACTTAATATTTGAATGCTATAAATTGTGTTAAGAAGTACAAGGCCAAATAAGCCTTTGGGACTATTTGTGTTTGTGACTGCTTCAAGACCACTGAGTTTAAACTGTTGCTGATGAAATGGATGGGGGTAGAATAACGGCACTAGCAATTTGATAAAATCCTGATAATCAGAGAGGAAACCTGATTTAACTTACACAGAAGCTTGCCAGAGCATACTTCCTCAGCTTGGCTAAAGTCTGTGATTAAGATGGGGAGCCCAAGTTGGAGCATGGGATGGCTGCTGCTTCTGATGTCCACGTCCCAAGAAGGTTCATCAAGTGATTCAGGGAAAGTATCCCCTCTGAAGGTGCTCCCCATGTCTGCAACCCTTGAGTTCTTATTGCATTCTAATCTCACCACTATACCCCATTTTAACAACTCTCTTGGTTTGGAATCATCTCATCCATCCCCCAATTACCACCTTAGGTGCAAAGATTTCATCCCCAAATGAGGACACTTGTGTACAGTTCAAAGTTCATGGAATTGGACTGCATTTAGAAATTTAATTCCAAGGCATATACCAATGGAGAGGTCTACACATGTTCACCAAAGATGCATACAGAAATATCCACTACAGGAATGTTTATTTGCAGTCACCAAAAACTTTAAACAACTCACCAATCAACAGTAGCATGGGCAAATAAGTCATGCTATATTCATCTAATGAAATTCTACATAGAAATGAAAATGAATCAGTTACAAATATGGAAAAATGGATAATTCTAATAATTTAGTTTTGAGACAGTCTCATCTGTCACCCTCGGGAGAATGCTATGGCATCACTGTTAACAACAACCTCAAACTCTGGGGCTCAAATGATTCTCTTGTTTCAGCCTCCTGAGTAATTGGGACTACACACGCCCACCACAATGCCTAGCTATTTTTAGAGACAGGATTTCATTCTTGCTCAGGCTGGTCTCGAACTCCTGAGCTTAGGAAATCCACCTGCCGTGGCCTCCCAGAGTGCTAGGATTATAGGTGTGAGTGACTGTGCCCAGCCTCCTAAAAATAATTTTGAGCAGAAGAGCAAGACACCCATGAATACATCCTACAAAATCCCACTTTTATGAAATTAAAAAAAAAAAAACCCTAATCTGTTGTGATAGAAACAGGGAAATCCTGAGCAGGGCTCCTGGGCAGAGGGAGGGTGGTGTTCTGTGCCTTAACCAGGGCAGTAACACAAGTGTGCTCATTTGGAGGTCATTTGTTGCACTAGGTACTTGTGATCTATGCACTTTACCTGTGTGTACATTACACGTGAGAAAGTAAAAAAAATGATTCTAAGGGCATCATGCCATAGGTATCATATGGCTCCTACTAAGGCATAGGAAGCAGTATACGAGGGTCCCAGTCAGTATCTATCCAGGTTTGATGCCACCTCACTCAAAGCTTTCCTTGTTAAGTCAAAATTCTTAGTCTAAACTCTCTCTCCTCTATGCTCCTGGCACTGTTTGTTGGACCTCCAATTTAATATGTGCCATAACTTGCACTATGTCTTTGAAAGTTGTTATTTCCACTGGATTTAACATCTTTGTTGCAGACACCATGATTTATTCATCTGTATATCCCAGAGCATCTAACACATTGACGAGTACTTGTTTAGAAAGCCTTCGTGGACTCCCATTGACCCCCTCTGCCACACATATCACTAAAGCCATAAGTTGTCCTAATTAAGACAGTTGACATCTTACTAATATAAACTGGTGACTTTAAAAGGAGAGATCAGAAAGTATTAGGTGTTTTGCATTGTGAACTGCATCTAAGAAAAGGCTGTGTTCCAGCTAATGTATTTTAAATATCTGCTATGTAGCAGGTCCTTGCTTTATGAGAAAGATAATATCCTCAAAGAGCCCCACCCCCAATTAGCAAAATGAAAAATAAAAAATGAGAATACTAGTGCGTGCCCCAGTTTTCTCCAAAAATTACAAAAGAGAGATTTCAGGAAAAAAAGAGTAAAGGGAAATTTTTTTTTTCAAGAAAAAAAGAGTGCAGCTTAGCAGAAAAAAGCACATCAGCCAGTTAATAACCACCTTCCTGGAGTCAGCACAGATGCTACAGTCTTCTTTTGGACCAGGTGTGGTTGCTAGGGAGCTACCGCATAGCCATTTATGAACAGGGCTGGGACGAACTGTCCCTTGATGGTGGATCAGGTGGATCCTAGTGCTTGTATCCCCTCTGCCTCATGCTCTGGTCTCCCCACCCCAGCCCCACATACGGGACCCAGCACTCCTGCCTGTTCTTTTACCCTGTGCGGCAGCAGCCTGGGGGTGGGGGGGAACTTTAGCTTCTCTGTCTTGGCGGGACCAGCTACCTCCAGGCTTGGTGGGCTATCACCCACCCATTTATTGTAGTTACCTTCTGAGAAAAAGGCTCCCACACTCTATCACATTGTTCAAGAAGCAAATACAAAATGAGGGTTGGGTTCGACATTTTTCTGCCTGGGAGGCAAATGAAAGATGATCCAGCCCTCTTAGGGCCTCAGAAGTGATGTCACAACTACATATAGAAAGACAACCTCTGTGGTTTGGTTGGACCAGGGTAGCTTGGCTTTGGCACTATTGACATTGGGGCCAGATGGTTCTTTGCTGTGAGGGGTGAGGCTCTCTTGGGCCTTCTGGGATGGTGGGCAGCCATTGCTACCACCCACTGGATGCTGATTGCACCTCCTCAAGATATGATAATCTAAAGCATTTCCAGAGAGTTGACAGATGTCCCCTGGGAGAGCAAAATCACCAGCAACGGAGAACCAGTGACTTAGAGGGATGATTGCGCCAGGTTTCTATCCAGTGAATGAACTCAGCTGGCCCCTTACAATTCAGTTAGTAAGTATACATTATTAGTAATTTAATGCTAATCAGTGTTAATGATTTAATGCAAATTATTGCTGTATCATTAGGGATTAATGGCATTGCTTACCTGTTGGGGAAGCATGGAATGGTGAAGAAAGCTAAAGTGAGAGATGAACTGAGGCCCAGGAGCAGGGGGTGGGGTGGGACTTGTGCTCCTCAGACACAAACTTCACAGGCCTCAGCCCCAGCTGCCCTGGGGAAGCACAAAAGCCCACTACAGGAATTAGCTTAAGCAAAAGAATATAAGGCTGGGAACTAAGGGCTTAGTTTGTATTTATCTTTTAATTGATGAGAACGGGGGTCAGTATAACACAGAAGTTAGGAAAGAATATTCGTATTTAGAATTGGAAAGACTTGAACTCAAACCTTGATTCTGTCTCTAATTAAATACCTACATTCAGACAAGTTTCCTTAACTCTCTGAGCCTCATGTTTGACATCTACCAGTGTGGGCCCACAATGCAGACCTCACTGGGTCTCTGTGGGGATTAATGAGTCAGGGTGGGCTGGCCCACGGGAGCACTGCCCAGTGGCTGACACTGTGTGTTAACGTGCTGAGGCAGCTCAGCCCTGGGCTCTTTTGTCCTCCTGCTGACATTGACCCTACAAAGGGCCCTCTGGCAGTTGTTGCAATTCACAGACACATTTTTCTTATTCTTTGGAAGGATCCAGCCAGGGTAGTCTCAAGGACTCCAGAAAAATGAAGTTTAAATAAGATATAGATGGGATAAACATGAGACATTAAAAAAAAACCAAAACCAAAAACAAAAGCAAAACAAAAAATAATAAACTCAGAGAAGATCTTTGATCCTTTGTAAGTTGAAAAATGAAATCATCTCCTGTCAACATGTACTCTGGAAGCAACATAATTTGTGTTGTTTTTCATCTATGAAGAGAGAGAAAAAAGATTTAATCCCAAGAGTTCTCTTCCATTTACATATACTTATTTTATGTTCATTCTCCCTTCCTCTCTCCCATACACAAATCTTTCATCCTAAGAAGAATTATTTTCGTCATTAGAGACGGCAATTCCCTGAGAGACGTATGCAGCAGATCAGGGAGCAGAGGCCTATTGGCTGGCAGGTTGGTAAAATACACTGGTGAGATTAGTTATGCTGGCCACGGGCCAACACAGTGGGACAGCCTCATATCTCTGACCATTGCTTACCATAAGAGGATTGACAGAGCTCTGCTAAGTTAGAGAATTTAGGTGTTCAACTAGAGGCAAAGGATTTCTAATAAAGAATAAATGTGGTCACCCTTTGAACTAAGCTTTGGTGTCCCTAAAATAGATACAATTCGATGGAAAGCAATAAGCCATTCCTGAGATTCTACAGAACATGACATTTGCTTACAAATAACACTGCAAGACATCTTAGCTTTTAATAGGTGTCCGATGTTCAAGAAAATTCTAGTTTTATAGAAACAACTAATAACCAAGAATTGAGATTATTCATGGGTCCAGATGATGTCAGCAGAACAAAAAAATAAAAGAATTACCAGCTGGGTTTTCAAAAAGATCATTAGACTTGGGGAAACTGCCCAGTTTTTAATTATGTTGGATGTGAAAGCCGAGTGTTTGCCAATAAACCTAGGCAAAGGAATCCTGACGCTTGCTAGGTTGAATTTCCAGAACGGTACATGCAAATTTCCCTCTTTACTCTTGAGTCTTAAAGATTAAAGCCTATCATTATGTTTTATCAAACTATGAGCCAACTCATTCTTTTCTGCAAGAACTATTAAAAAAAAAAGCAATATTCTTTCATTTCTTCTGCCTAAGAATAGATCTGTGTTCCAAGGAGGAGTCTTTACAAAGAAGTCTTAAATACACACTTGTTCTAAGTCATGCTGGGCTACTTACCCAGGGCCTCTGTGTGATCCTAGCACCTTCCTGAAGATTAAAAGCTCATATAAAAATGAATACCACAAAATAATGAATTAATTAAAAATCTATCAAAAGCCCTACTCTAACCAAATACTGTACTAGGGTTAAAAAAGCCAGTCCTTTGTGAATAGATCATTGTTATGTGGCCTGGTAAGTGTAGGTTGCATGCAGAGAATTATAAAGACTTAGATGATGGCTGGCTAGCCAAGTCTTAGGATCTAGGAATCGTGGTGAGAAGGAGAATTGGGAAGATTTCCAGAAGCTGACCCAGGAGTTGAGTTTGAATGAATGGGTAGGCACTAAACATTTACAGTGAGGACTGTATGAGTCAAGGGCAACAAGAAAAGCTCATGTAAGTGAACAGCCAGGTCTGCTGAGATCATCAACTCACTTTCCAATGAGGAGGCCGACGTCCAGAAGAGCTAGGTGGCATCTCTCAATCAAACAGCTGCCTAGTCTCACAGATAGGACTAGAACTGAACTATGTTGTCCTGGAAGGGCCAAAATGTGAGGCTGAGTGTTTCTGTTGCTTCACCTAGAAATCTGCAGTGGAGCATATGCAAAAACATGCAGTCAGAAGCAATTACTTCTGTGATAAGAACATATCCTTTCTTTCTAAGAGTGTTACCACAAGTGCTGGGAAAATGGATCTGGGAAGAAGGTAATGGGAAGAAAATCCTGCATAAGCATGAGAAAGAGAAGTTTTCATCCTATTCTTAACCCTTGAGAGCCCTGTAATGCCCCTATTGAAAAACCAATGTTTGTGGCATATGGGCTTGGGGGATGAAAATAATTTGAAATTAAATTTATGAAGAATTACATCTCCTAGAATGATTGTTGCCCCAGGGCTCCTCAAATCCACTGAAGCAATGGGTTTAACATCTTCAGGGAAAAGGGCCGAGATCGATATAGCAACAGAGTTATTTCTCATCTTTGACCAGCAAATGGGATTTTTGAGTCACTAGCAAGATAATAGTTTCCAAAGCCAGGCTTTGGTAAGAAGAAATGAATTTTTAAACTCCTTGAGCTCCCATTAACATGTCAGGAGTCAGCGCTGAGGGTCTGGCTCATAGTGTTTCTATAAATCTCGAGTAGGAAAAACTTACAATGTAGTGGAAGAGAAGCTTTGGTTACACAAGAAGTGCAGGGAGAAATATGGCATCCTCAGGCCTGAGGAATTGTGGGAAGAAGAAGATTGGGACCAGAGAGCAGTCAAAGAGTCAAACACATGTGTTCAAGGTTCCTTGATGCTGGGAGAATCTTGAGTGAATCGTGTCTTAAGGTTGGTGGCCTGCTGCCCTCGCTGGGGCCTCTGTGTCTTGCTACCCCAGGGGCACCTGTTACATTGCATCCTTTGTGAATGTCTCTTCCTGGAGTTAAGTGATGCTGCGGCCCTCTTCCCAGGCATGGCCTGATGAGGACTTCAGGTCACTAGGAGGAATTTGTTTGAAGGAGACAGTGCAGCTTGCAGAGGGAAGCAACTAGAGAGATGAACGTGAGGAGGCTCCCTTGACGCTGCTGAGTCTTGGTGTATTGGGCACAAGGTCTGAAACTTGCTTTGTATCCTGGTGAGAAGTCACTGGGGTGCTAAGAGGGGAACCAGACAAGTCTGGGGACAAAAACAAGCAGCCAAGGCATGCCATTCAATGACAAAGGCCAGCCATGAGCATCAGTAAATGAACTTCAAGCCATGAGGCCAGATGGTACCATCCTTAGCAGATGACAACCTTGAGATCAGACAGCTACCCCATGCCAGATTTGCAGAAAGGAGCAATACCTGGGCCAGCTGTCTCACTGCCTCAACCCATTCCCTCAATTACCAGAAACACCCCTGAGCTTTCACCTCCTCTCAAAGGCCATCTTGAAAAGCCAGGTGAAGAGGGGAAAAGCACCTCCATTTGAAGGGTTTTAATTTGAATTATGTGAAAATTCACCCAACAGATTCACTTGCATATGGAAACAGTACTAACTCTCAAATTCTCCCCATCCTCCCTTCGTACCTCGACTATTTAGGAGGATTTGGAGGAAGGTGGAAAATAAGTCAAATTAGATCAGTTAAAGAATATACAAAGGTCTATTTTATTTTGTGTTGGTTTGGGTTTTTTCTTGCCAGCATAGTGATGTGTAGGATTTGTAATCCTATTCGACCAGGCTGCTGTTAGCCCTTTGGATGAACAGGTCCTAAATTATTCTATTATAATTAGTCTGAGAATCTTAGAAGTCCTCTACTTTCCCAGCAAGGAAGGGATTAATTGCTGAGGACACACTCTGAGACAGTTAAAATGGGAGCCTCTTGGGGCTGGAAGCCATCTGGGAAACCATGTTGTTAATGCAACATTTTTACGTTTAGGGGAAATTGTAGTCCATGAAGCTTCTACTTTTTGTCTCCTGGAACTCTCTGGGAGCTCTGAGTTGATACAAAAGAAGTCTGACCACCTACCTACACCACTACACATATCACAGGCCATGGGTAGGTGTCTAGGTATCAGTAGCAACTAAGTCCAGCCTTCCACCATTCTAAACATGTGCCAAACATTGTGTAAGCTTTCTTGGACCACACTTACTCATTCACCAGATGAACTCCACCTAATGACTTGAGTTTACAACAGGCGGAGCAGAAGAACTGGTAAGCTAAGCTCCACCCAAATCCCTGATGCACAAAGTCATGAAATGAAGTCAAATAGTGGTTAAGTAGCTAAATTTGGGGGTGGTCTATTAACTCAGCAAAAGGTGACTAGCAAAGTAGAAAGAGAGTGGGAGAGAGTATCAGAAAAGAAGTTAACCCCAATGTTGGTGGTCTGCAGAGTGGTAGATGGGATGGTGGAGGTGGGGTGTAAATGCAGCCTTGAGGATGGCACAGCCTTGGGCAGGTGGGAATGGCAACAGGCCTGGGGATCTCTGTGCGGGGAAGAGAGTAAGGAAACTGGGGGAGTAGGACCACATAGGGAGCAGTCTGGGCTTGTCTGGGGGAACTGGGGTGTGGCTGGTGTGAATGAGAACAGCGGCAGGATGAGATTTTTTTAAAAAAATAACCGGCCAGTCTGGGCAGTGTGTGAAATTGGAGACACTCGCTGCTACCGAGAAGGGTGTTCCACGGTGAAGGCCTCGCCCCTGGTCATCGCTGCAGTGCCAGATCTGTCCTGGTGACAAACAGATGGGGCCGTGGAGCCAGCTCCACTCTAATGTCAGGTTTCTTTGGCCAGTGAGAGAGTCCTAAGCTGTGGTTTGTGTTAAATCCACCCCAGCTACACTTGGGTGGTTTCCTGGTCATGAATAAACCCCAGACCTACATGTTGAGGGCTCCCAGAAGGAGAACCCTATGGCAGTGGCTGCTCTCCCCCAATGTGCCCACCCAGCCATGTGTTCTGACCTCCCTCGGCCTGTGGTTATTCCTTTTCCCCTTTCAGTACCCCCGTTAAACCATTCTGCCTGTTCATTTGCTCAGCAGTTATTTCTTGAGCGCCTGTTACTATACGCCGGGGACTCGTCTAGTCACTCCCCAACATTGAAGAAGACAGTCAGGGCGCTGGCTCCGAGAAGCTTCATTCTAACAGGGGCAACAGGGAAACAGCAGACAAACCAGATCATTGCAAGAGACATGAGAGAAGAAAGCAGCGCGTCAACCCACAGCGAGTGAAGGCAGGGAACGGTACTGGCTAACAGGTCACGGAAATCCTCCCGGGAGACGAGTTGAGTAGAGGCTGAACCATAAAGCAGCAGCAGACGGGTGAGAGCTGAGGCAGGGCTCTTAGAGAGAGGGGACAGCCATGCGGGGACCTAGAACCTGGGACCATTTCAGGCAACTGAGGACAGAAAGAAGGTGTGGAGCAATGAGTGAAAGGGTGAGAGGCGAGAGAATGGGTCCGGGAGTCAGGCAGTGTCGTCATGGGACATTGGCAAGGCCTGGCCAGGAGTGGGATTTCCTTTTAAGTGGTGTGGGAAGCATGAGGGCAGAAAGCACAGTTGGTTTATTTTTAAACAGATCTTTGGCTGGTAGAATGAGTGATGGAATGTGAAGGTACATTCGATCTGAGGTGGGCGAACTTTTCCTGTAAGGGGCTGGAGGAATAAATATTTTAAGCTTTGGGGTGATTTAGTCCCATTGCAATGACTCGCATGTGTCTCAGGAAAGCCGTCATAAACAGTATATGGACAGGATGAGTGTTATTATATTTGGTAGAACTTTAGTTACAAAAACAGGTAGTGGGCTAGATTTGGCCCATAGGCAGAGGCTGCAGAAGGTGGAGCAGATGATGGGGTGCAGGAAAGTAGGAATTGAGTGGGCCAAACAGAGTGGTGATGGGTGCTAATTGGGAGCCTGGACAATGTGAAAACACAAGGCCGCGGGCTGTGAGAAGCCGTGGAGGTGCGGGAGAGGGATGTCAGCACCAACTCAAACATGTCTTAATTTTGCAAGCTCTGGCCCCACAAGAGCATGTGCGCATGTCTGTGACAGGCTGGTGACAACAGGGGCCAAAGATGCTGGTATACTGGGGCCATTGGTTTTGTGGGACCTGAAATTTAGCAATTTGGGAGTGCTCTGAAAGAAAATGAATATAAAACTATAGGTCTAAAACCAGGGACAGGGCCTTGGTAGAAACGTACTCAAGTAACAGGGCCTGAAGCATGAGATTTATTAGCTTCAGGGCCTGTCTATACCTGTCTGCCCCCACCACCCAAGCTCACAGCTGTTATCTGAATCTCATTACTTTAAGTCAGACTGTCAAATAAAGCCTCCTTAGTGACATCTGGTGCATGAATGATACTTTGAAACACTCAGAGTCCTTAAAAAAAAGAAAAAAAGGCACCTGCTGTGGGTAGACACTGGGGCCCTGCTGGAACAGATTCGTCCTCATCTGGGTGCAGTTTCTTGGGCCCAGCCCCACCTCTCAGTCCTAAGCATCCCCAACAGCTTCACTGGGATGCCTGCTGCAAGCTGCTGAGGCTAACGTCTGACTGGTGTCCTCACCCTCATATTACCAGAGAGGACACTGGAACCCAGAGAGCCCGGGTGCCGGTGCAATGAAATGCAAGTTTTATGGGTTGTGTTTGTTCTGTTTTATCCTGAAAGACTGTGCATGTGCAGCTCAGCCCTTCCTCTGGATTCTGTGGACCTTTACTGGGAAAGTACTTTGATAAGCACTTTGGATGCTTCCAGGTGTGAGTGGAACCACCCTGCGGAAGACAAAGGGAGAGGGAGTGCTTGGTGGCTCAGGAAACAAGAGGGAAGGAAGGGCAGGCGGAGGGAGGAAATGGAGCCAGAGGCAGTGGGGCAGTGGGAAGGGCATCCTCCCTAGAATGTTTCTTCTTTTCAAATCCTCCCAGGGTCCTTTCCTTACCAGACACATTGTCAGTTAAACCCACGAAGGAGGAAAGGAAGGGCCAATGCAAAGTGTTCAATGAGCGTGGATTTCTTTGGAAACAGTGGAAGTAGCTGAGTTTTTTTCAGCAAAAATGAGGAGGAGGGTGTTGAAGGTGAGTGAAAAGAAACAAACTAGGTAAGGAGAATGGAAGACATGGAAACCCGAGGGAATTTGGGGGGGGGGAGGCTTAGGTTGCCATAGCCTTGGATTGAAGGTTGATTCCAAACTTAATCTTATCTCTGCAATACAGAGGGAGCCGGCCTGGTAGCTCTGGTGGCAGCAGGTGGCATAAGCCTGGTGGGAGTCCCTATAGGTGAGTGCAGTAGCCAGCAGGTCCAGAAAGTGGGTGAGGTCGTGTGAGATATCCTTGAAGACCCCCAAAATGCTAGATGATTTACAAAGGGTTGAGTTCCTGTGTAACTCTGGGTCCTTGGAAATCAAAGAGATATGGGTATAACTGTTGTGTGTCTGCATTGGAAGACCCTAAGAGCATGAAGCCTGGAGACATTGGGGCTGTCCTGGGTCACTATCTCCCCTACATGGTGCAAAGTCACTGAGGTCACAACAGGGTCTTATTCATTCTCAGGGCTCTTCCCATCCCCCAGTCACCTTTATTCGACTTCCTCAGTGCCTCACATAGCCCTTGGCATGTATTGTACTCACTCGGTGACTATATGCATAATGAATAAATGAAAAAGAACACATGAATAAAACACTCTTACTCGGAAGTCTGTACCCTGGCCCGCACCATCCTTCATTCTTGATCAACTCTAGCCTCTTCCTGGGCTTTTGGTGTCTCTCTCTGTCTGCCGTGAGAGAATTAATGGTGCTATCATAGTGTGGCTCAGGCTGACATTTAGAATTATAGCGCAGCGGAGCTGGAAGAGACCCTAGAGACAGTCCAATGCTTTTGATGAAAGCTGAGCGTCTTAAAAGAAAATCTGTGTAATTTCCATTTATCTGAGATTGAAACAAGCAGGAAATGCAAATTCCCAGAATCGTTTACATATTCTATGCCATATTTTTATCTGAAAGAATACCTTATATGTATAAAGTCTGTATGGGATATCAAGCTCTTTCTCTTACATCATCTCACCGGATCTTCACAGTGTGTTTTTAAGTAGCCACTGATCATTTCCATTTTACAAAGGTTAAGTGACTTTCCCCAAATCATTCAACCAGCAAATGGCAGCTGAGGTTCAACATGGTCGACAGGTTCTAGGTTCAGATGATCCCCACCAACTGGCAGGAAGCTTACCATTCCAAGAATAACAAATGGGCACACTGATCTCAAGCATCTCCTTGATAAGAAATACAGCTTGTAGGTTCTCTCAATCTCCTATTGCTTAGGTATTTTCAGACATAAAGTACATGCTGTTCCACTCATGCTGACTTGTGCTGGAGTCTGAGTTTCCTATTATCAATACCACTATAACAAAACTTACTGTGTTCTGGAATTCAAAGTCTGAAATGAGTCTCACGGGGCTAAAATCAAAGTGTTAGAAGGGGGGGTTCCTCCTGGAGACAGCAAGGGATAATCCTTGCTTCCTCTTCCAGCTCCAGGAGCTGTTGGGATTCCTTGGCTCATAGGCCCCCTCACTCCATCTGCATCCATCCTCACATCAGCTTCTTTGGCTCTGACTCTTGTCCTGCATCCACTTCATAAGGACCATTGTGATCACCTCAGGTCCACCAGATAATCCAAGATAATCCCCCTATCTCAGGGTCCTTAAATAATTCACATCTTCAAAGACCTTTTTGCCATATATAAGGTAAAATTCACAGAATCTGGGATTAGAACAAGGATGTATTTGGGGGCTGTTATTCTGCCTACCCTAGAAGAGAATTTTATTTTTCCATATATCAGGTTCAGGGTTTTTAAAGAGAAATTTAAGAATTATACATGCCAATATGTGTTTATCTGAGAAGAGAGTGGGAGGGCTCTCATACAAAAGGCCATCGAATTCCTAATAAGAGGGAAAATAGGTATTCCGGGTCTCTGAGGCATGGACTGTCCTCCAGATGCCTTCCTTGGCCTCTGAGTTCAGAGTAGAGGTGGAGATGGCCAGACTGGTATTTATGAATGGAGACAAATTTTTTTAGTCCTGACTTTTGAGTCTTAACCACTTATAAGTATAAGGAGCTAGTCCTAAATGCCAGTATTTATGTGAATATTGATTAGTTGTTGGTATCACTGCTTTTCTGGTTGGAGGTGGGTCTCAGCTTGAGACCTGGGCTGTCTCTGTCCTAGAGTTTGCATCTGTCTGAGTGTATTCTCTCTCTCTTTGAAACAGAGACTCACTTAATTGCTCTGGTAGAGTGCAGTGGTGTCATAGCTCACAGCAACCTCAAACTCCTGGGCTTGGGCAATCCTCTTGCCTCAGCCTCCTGAGTAACTGGGACTATAGGTGTGTGCCATTGCGCTGGCTGGTTTTTCTATATTTAGTGGAGATGGGGGTTAGTCTCAAACTCCAGAACTTAGGAAATCCTCGTGCTTTGGCCTTCCAGACTACTAGGATGACAGACATGAGCCACTGTACCCAGCCTCTGAGCACATTCTTGACAGAGGACAGTCCTTGCCTCAGAGACATTGGATACCACAGGAATCACACAGATGCCCACCAGAAGCCTCTTTGCCTGGGGGGACCCAGTAGACTGGGTAAGACTCACCCTAAAGGGGTACGGTATAGAGGCCATATGCTTGAAGCACAAAAGTAAAATGGCACTTGGGGGCAGGGACCATGTCTGCAATTGAGATCTCCCCGCCATGGGCTCATGGCCAGGAGAGTTAAAGAGTGATTGCAAGTTAAAAGAGTTGTTTCTCTAAAATTCCTGTTGAGAAAGCAGAAATGCCTTCCCTGACTTGGCATCACAGTGTTACTGGCTCAGGAAGCAATAGAAAGTGACATAGGCAGCTTGTGTAGTGACAGCCTGGGCTTTGGAGGCCTGAGAAGGCAGTTGTTAGCAGAGGAGGACAGTGGAAACACATGTTAGGACACCCCTAGGACTAGTGGAAGGGAAGAAGAGCTTTGAAGGTGAGCTGAATCACTTGAAATTGAACATTGCAACAAACCCAGAAAATACTTGTGGCGGAATATTTGTAAGTATTAAGAGGAGTCTTAATTTTCCTATTTTTTCTGTTACCCTGTAACCCCATGAACCTTCCCTGTTTCAAGCGCAGGCTTTGAGGTGTTCGTTACCATGGGGAACTGATGTTATTGCAACAACAGAAGAAGAGGCTTTGAGTTTCAAAAGCCTAGCCTTAAGGGTACTTAAGGCATAAACGAGAGATTTGGATTAATACCTTGTAAATTAAGGAAAAATGTCTTACCCCTAGATCAGATACAGATTCCCTAAATTTGGGAGGTTGTTTTTGCAGGTGGTGGTGGTGGAGAGACATAGAGGGGAAATAAAGAATGGGTGTATCTTGTAGGTCTAGGGGAGGTGGGGATGTGTTCTGTTCTACTCACGTGTCACTGACCTAGCAGGTGATAGGACCTCCAGTTCAACCAGGGAAATCCAAGAGCAAAGAGACCATGAACCTCCTTGTCCTAAGTAGCACGATAGGGAAGAAGCCAAGCCCCAAAGAAGCTGCACCTGTGTGTTATGTTTAGGTACGTGGGGTCCCCTGCAGCCTGGTGGGTATTATCATGGCTCAGTGTGTGAGGGGGCTGCCAAGTGGCTCCCTGTGCCTCACTGGGGCGTGGAAGTAAGCATGAGGGACAACCCAGTACTTTCTTTCCTGGGCATCCAAAGTCCTTATGGGAATAGAAATGTCTCAGACAGTGCTACTCTGCAGAGATAATGACACGGAGTACCTCCCTTTCACAGTAATACTGTTTGAATCCCCTCCCCAAACCTACACCCAACCCCAGGGGAAAGGGGATCTTGAAGTAGATTCAGTCTATGCTATTCTGGCATCAAGAGAACTTGAAATAGAAATCAGAATGTTCCATTGTAGAAAACTTAAAACAATTCCATTATGTCCACGCCAGCGTTAGGGGACCGCCTTTTGCATTCTCTGCCTTGTACAGATGCATTTGCTGGTGACCTGGAAGACCCAGGGCAAGGTGTCATTTTCATAAGGCAAAAATTTCAGGGTTGCACGTAGAGTAGTAAGATATTCACCTGAAGTGTGCTTCTGTCTGACCGCCTGAGCCTCACTGCTGCTCTTGTATATGAAATTACTCCCACCGGGGGTCTGAGAAGATCACATAAAATTGAATTTATATTTACTTATTGTATTACTCAGGACGTGGGAGGGAGGTGTTCAGAGCAAATTCTATGCTGTAATGACTTTGTGAATCTGAAGATTTGGAACAGCCTTGGGATAGATCTGAATCAAAGGTCACCTGTAATGTTTGACATCTTCAAAAACTGGTCAGCGGCAGAAGACATTTAGAGAAAAGATACATTATTTTTTAAATGTCCCATGCAAAATTTTAAACATATCTCAAATAGAAGAGAATAATATGTGTTTCCATGTCCCCATGCCCTGGCTCCAACTATTCATATTCTGCCAATCAGAAATATAGAATTTTAAAACAGGAAACACTTCATTTTAAAAGGGAGGGACTAGAGCTGAGGGGCACAAGGGATCTTTCCATATCGGTGATCTTTCTACTTCTCCAAAGTCAGTCAAATTATGTGCTAATCGATATTTAATAGCCGTAACATTTCATAACTCAGCTATCCTGGATAAACAGGGGAGGGCCCCAAATGCTGACTGAGACTGAATTCTTGGCAATCTCTGAAGAACTCCCAGAGTGGAGATGGATTTACTCGGGCTGCTCAGGACGAGGGCTAAGCTGAAGCAGTGAGGTTCCAAGGACGCAGAATTTAACGGGCTCTGTATCTCAGGGTCACACATGCACGGGGTTGGAACCCCAGTCACCTCGCCCTCAGGGGCTGCCACATGCCTGCTCCACTTGCTGACTCATATCATCAGTCCCGGACTTGGTCCCCAACTGCTGCCTTGGGGGATCGCACTCTGCCATGAGTGCAGAGGTGGTGGCGTGACTTGGACCCCATCTGCACTCACAAATTCATTTGACAGGAAGTATGTCCCACATGGCAGAAACAGGGCTAGATGCCAGGTCTGAAGATGAGTAAGTCCAGGGCCTGGACCATGAGGGCAACGCAGTCTGGTAGAGATTCTCTCTGAATGGTTCACTTCTATATTTACATTTGAAGTGTTGAGCTCCAAATCGGGAGCAGGTTAGTTCCAGCGAGTGTATAGGTTATGGCTGAATGGAAGTTCTAGGCCCTCTGTACTCTCTGTGATTTTGGAGAATGCTGGGAGGGGAAGTAGTTGGTAATACCTTTTTCCCATAGGTGTTTTCACTTGATTGTCATAGCAGTTTTGTTAGGGGGGTATTAAACTTTTAGACTGGACAAAATGATCTCAAGTAATTTGCTAAAGATCCAGCAGCAAGTAGGTTTCCTGCTGAGATTTCCACTCCAGCCATGTGTCTTAAATTAAATGTTTTTCTAATATGCACACCCACCCAGGTGAGGGATTCATAGGCGGGTCAACTGTTACTCTTTGTTAGTCTTTTTTCTTATTAAGACATACTTTTCTGTATCGCTTAGGATGGTTGAGATTATGCTATGGTAACAACCACCACCAAAAGGTCTTTGCAAGAGGTGACAAAAGAAAGTGGAAGGCTGGGGACTTGGAAAGGACAGCTAATGGGGGCAGTGGGAGAGGCCCTCAGGGTGGCTGGTAGCCACTCCCAGATTCTCACCCTTTCCTAGCCATCCTCTGATTCAGAGCCTTAATAAAGCACCACTGAAGAGGCAGCCTCTGTTCCAGTGCTTCCTAACAATTTGTGTGTTTTCTGAACCGTTTCTTCCCCTCCTGACAATGGAGAACTTATGGGACCAGTGACTCTCAGAAGCAGTAAGTGAAGGGGAGAAAGGCTTCCTCTCAGCTAGAAAGCTTCAGTTCCCTCCCTACGCTGACTTCCAGGCACTGACTGGGGCTTAGACTGGGAAGCAGTGGGAGCAGGTGAGGGGTGGGGAGCCTCTTTCCAAGAGGCAGAAGGATGCTGGGCTTTCATATTTGAAAGCAAATACAATTCATTCTGATGTCACCAATAACCAATAAATATCTGATCTCAGAGTCCCATGGGTTGGGTGTGTGAGACAGTCTTCATACTCATGCTAGGCCCGAGTTCAGGTGTTGGAGGTCTGTGAGTGAGATTAGACATGATGTCATAGGGGCACCAGGCAGGCCCAGAGGGTGGCCATCATGCGGCCTCAATCTGCAACCCATTCTGACCATACTATTTGTAGTGTCTTGTGAATTAAAAACATATGGAAATCCTGTAATTATCTTACAGCACAGATGTGCATTCTGGTTTTTTTTCTTAATTTGAGAATGTTATGGGGATACAAACATTATGGTTATATGCATTAGTTCTGTATAGTTTGAGTCAGGGTTGTAGTTACATCAATCCCCCAGATAGTATGCGTTATTCCTGTTAGGTGTGAATTTATTGATTTTCATTGAATTTTACTTGCATGTTGATCATTTAGTTCCAATTTAAAAATGAGCACATGTTGTATTCGTTTTTCCATTCTTGTGATACTCCACTTAGAAGTATGGTCTCCAATTCCATCTACGTTATTACAAAAGGTATTAGTTCACCATTTTTGTTTATGAGGGAGTAGTACTCCAAGGTATACATATACCACATTTTATTAATCCACTCATGAAATGGGTTGTTTCCACATCCTTATAATTGTGAATTGTGCTTCTATAAACATTCAAATGTAAGTGTCTATTGATGGAATAACTTTTCTTTCCTTTGAGTAAACATCCAGTAGTGGGATTGCTGGATCCAATGGTGGGTGTACTTTTACTTCTTTGAAGTATCTCCAGCTACTTTCCATAGAGGTTGAACTAGTCTGAAATCCTGCCAACAGTGTATGAGTCCCTTGCTCTCCAAATGCATGCCAAGGTCTGTCATTTTGAGACTTTTGGGTGAAAGCCATTTTCACTGGAGTTAGGTTTTAAAATGGCATTTTTTTTACTGCATTTCTATTACCTTATTTTGACATTTCCTCAATTTACTCTAATGTTTGGAAGCATCAAAATCTGAAATTGGCCTTTTCAAACACCTGAAGGTCTTGCCCAACCTTCTTAATGTTTTAGGAGACCTTGTCCCCAAAATAGAGCTTTGTAACATAAGCCATTCATCTACTCAGGTTCTAGATTTTGTTTAACTTCTCCAAGCAGCGTAAAGAAGTTATTTATTTATTTTTTTCAGTTTTTGGCCTGGGCTGGGTTTGAACCCACTCCTCCGGCATATGGGGCCGGCACCTTACTCCTTTGAGCCACAGGTGCCGCCCATCAAGAAGTTATTTAATAAGCTGTGTCTATCACCCAAGAGTGACTTTGGGACATTTGAGACAATTGTGTGAGTTATTACAGCTCCAAAAACTGTTCATCTCCAATGTTCAAGTAATGGACAAAAGATGACTTTTACTTTAAATTATCCAAATAAATACATCAATTCCCTTGCAAATTACAGTCAGTAAATAAACTGTACAGATGTATCTTGAATATTATAACTATATAATATTGAATAGAATGTTTTTGTACTTCAGTAATGATATGATCAGCTTTCATTATTTTAAATAGCGTACTGTAGGCGACACGAACATTTCTCAGGCTTTCTTTTATAGCCTGTCTATTATCCAAGCAGTGTCAGCCTCATTTGATTGTTTAACTTTAGAGCAGGTGCTTTGTTGGGTTAATTCAGGATTCACGTGGGCAACACGTGACCGAAGTAGGTAGTGATATGTCCAGGATCTCAGTACGTAGGTCCCTGTGGGTCTTTGATGCTGCTTGGTCAGCCACAGTCTTGAGGTCAGGACTACCCAGAATGTGACATGAACTTTGGTTGTGTAAAGCATTCATCATTCTTTTGCCCATAATACAACTTCGTCCATCTTGACCAGTAAAGAATATACTCTGTATTTCTTAGAGAAAGCTTTGGAAATCACTTAGGCTGGTTTCTGGTCTGAAATACTATGGCATCTTGCATTTCTTTTCATAAATTTTAATCTCTACTTTAGTCAGGACAATCATAGGATACCACACTAATGCTAATAAGTAGCTTTTTCTTATGGATACAAAAATCATATTTCTATCTACACTTGTACACTTCTCAGTAATAGTCAGATAGTAACCACATTTTCTGAGCATTCCATCTGTTTTTCAACATTATGCCTCAGCTTCCCATCAGAGGGAAGAGTGGGAGATAAAAAGATTTGTGGGAGGAGGTAGGTAGTTTTGAATCTGAGCCCCTGTACTGTAACCAGAGAAGCCAGTCAAACAGCTCTACAACCAGGCTTCTGTGTAAACTTTGGTTGAAGAGAAGATTCTAATACACGATAGAATCCTATAACATGAAATGAAGTTTGAGGTCTCTCTTGCTGATGACTTCAACGGCCATAATGCCTAATCTTGGGCTTACAGCACATTCTGAGGAGCACATCATGAAGTGAGGATTGGGCGCAGTAGGATCATACTGACTTGGGATCAAATTCCAACTACCCAACCAACTAGTTAGGATGTTGCGATGATTGAGATATTGCCTATGAAATACTTGGCACACTGGGCAAGTGTTTCTTAAGTGGTGGTCATTTTGTTATGACTATTATTTGGCCAGATTTGTAAAATGAAAGCAACTCTAAGGTAGAAAAATCATTTCAAGAAAAGAAAAGACTAGATTTTGGGTTGAATCTAAGCTTGCTTACTATGGGGTGATTGAGATATCCAATACCAAAATCAGGGTGGGTAACACAGCAATACCATTTTCTGCAATGAAATTGTTTCAGTCAGAGGGTGGGGGAAAAAACAGAATGAAGCTGTGTTGGCTCTTCTATTGGATTCACTGCAGCATAAGTGTTGCCCAGGATGTGGATGGAAGCGTGGATAGGTAATAATAGAATAAATTTCATTTGTATATCATTTATTACATGTGGGTTAGTGTAAGAATCTTTGAAAATGCAAGATCTAAGAATGAAAACAATATATGAAAAAAGAATCTGCTGGTGGTATGCCTAGAAGTACTGACATTCTCAATGACACAATAGCCCTTGGGAGTTCTAACTGGTTGCCATGCTGAAGCTCGGGCTTCAAACTGGGGCCACAGTCTAGGGAGGTAATAATAATTATCTCTGAGCAGTCGAGTAGAATATAAAAGGTATATTTAAGAGAGGGAACATTTTATGTTTTATAGTATTCTTAAATCTGTATAATTGGTATGCATTTATGTATCATGAATGCACTATTTGCACAGATGGGCAAGTATTTCTGTATGGTTTGCATGGTGAGTATGATCCATACTGGAAGACTAGACTTCTGAGATTCACGTGTCAGCTCTGCATGCTACAGCCATGACTTAGGGCATGTTAACCTCTCTAAATTGGGTCTAGGCAGAGTTATGGTGTCAGGTAGTTATTTCTCATCTGGAAAATGGGTCTATTATCCTCTGGGGTTATTCTGAGGATTAAGTGATACAATGCATATAAAGTGCTCAGCATAGTGCCTGGCACATTGTAAGGTTTGCAATAATGATCATAAGAAGATTCCTTCTGAATCATACACACACACACACATACACACCAGGTACACATGTGAATGGTACAGACACACCCCACAAGGCATACAATTATTAATCATCAAGAATACATTAAGCCCCATTTCACTTTCAAAACATTAAAAATTCATTCATGATACAGAAATGCATACCAATTATACAGATTTAAGAATACTAGAAAACATAAAATGTTCCCTCTCTTACATATACCTTTTATATTCTACTCAACCGCTCAGAGGTAATTATTATTAACAATAGCTTGAACCATATGGTGCTGCCATCTTATAGGTCAAAAATTGCCACACATACCAATGCTATATAGTTCAATCTAACAGCTCCATGTGCGTTTTCTAATTTTGTTCCATGCGCTTATAGGCACCTATGTAGGTACATATGCCACCTGCCATTTTGAAACCTAAACAGACACCATAACTCCTTTCTTGACTAACAATGTCCTTAGCAGGTCTCTCCACGTCTATCTTGTTCTTTTTAAAGTTGGCAAAATATTTCATTTTATGATGAACCAAAATTTATTTAGATTCTCCTTTACTGACATGAATTTGCCAATTTTATTGTCCTGTACAAACTACAGTGTAATCAATACCTGTTACATCAATATTTGCACAGATGGGCAAGTATTTCTGTAGGTAAGAACCCTAGAGGGAGGGGAGGGGCCATGGGGTATACACATGACAGATTTGTCTTTCTTTCCCCTTGCATCGACAATCCCAGTTTTTCTCAAATCCCCCACAGTACCACACGTTGTCGGGTTTTTAAACTTTTACAAATGTAATCGGGATAGAAAAAGACAGCTCATTATAGTTTTAATTTGCATTTCTTTAATTACTAGTCAGGTTGAACATCTTTTCCTATGTATATTGAATTTTTACTTCTCTTCTATGAATTGCTTATTCATTTCTCAAGCTTGTTTCTCTGTTGGGATATTTGTCTTTTTCCTATGAATTTATAGGAGCTCTTTACAGATTCTAGTTATAAATCCTTCGTTTACTGCACATGTTGCAGAGATCCGTGTTTGTCATTAGGGTTGCAACTCTGTTTATGGTCTCTCGCATCAATAGAAGTTACGATTTTTGAGTAATCACATCTGCCAGCCATTTCCTTGTGAGCTATAGGAATATTGAACATGACTTCTAGAATGCTGGAGTGTGAGTCCTAAGGTACCTTCATGTCAGAGTCTGGACACTGCCTTGAACCAGATATCTATAGTTTATTTTTTCCTTTCCTATTAATGGTGGTATATTTTTGCTTGGGGAGAAACATCCACTACATGAGGATCTGACAATTAAGTTTGTGGACTCATCCTAGAAAAGGTGGTCTGTACCACATTGCTGATCATCATTATGGTCACCTTCAGAGTACTCCTCTTGGGAAGCTATGCACTGACACCAGCACCTAGTCCACCCTTCAAAGCAATTTGGGAACTCTTTTTCTGAAATGACTGTCAGAGGTTTTATCATACAGCCCACAAAACATGCAACCATAATAATGAATGGATATACCAAGGCTGTGAAACCTGACTGAGTTGTTTGTACAGTGCTACCAAGGTAAGTACATGGTGGCAAGTTCTCGAACTTGGTTTTCAGACCTTGCATGATGACAGCTCTGACGGCCATTTCCGAGAAAGAGTTCCAAAATTGCTTTGAAGGGTGGACTAGACGCTGGATCAGTGCATAGCTTCCTAAAGAGAGCACTTTGCAGGTCACCATGGCGATATTCAGCAATGAGGTATGTAGCGCTTTTCCTAGGACGAGTTTGCGACCTTCACTTTCAGACCTTCTACACATGCAAAACCCAGACCCCCTACACTAGTACTGATTCACATCAACTGAAAAATAGAAGCTTCCATAATCATAGCAGATAGTCTCCTTAAAAACACACACAGAGTTCTCTGTGAATATAAACATTTTAACAAGGAAACATGAAAGAAAGGTTGGTGTGTATAAAATGTGTGATGCATGAATCTATTTCTTAAAAGGCAAGCACTTAAAACTAATTGTGTGCTCTGTCATCATCTATCAATAAGCAATTGTTTAAAAACTGTCAGTCTGTAAGCAGGATGTTATTATTTCTTATTGTTCTTAATATAAGGCATGAAACTGTAGCACAATAACTTCCAGAAGTCAGACAGCTGTTAAACAGCAAAACCAGAAGGGAACCCAGGTGTTCAGCACCAAGTCTAGTGGCCTCTTCAATATTCTGTAGACTGCTGTTTACATAGAGGCCACATGAGTGTGTGTGTGTGCGCGCGCGTGCCTAGGTGCATGCATTTCATTGGTTTCACCATGTAGCATGCTTGCCTGTGTGTGCCTGTGTGTACTTGTACGGATTTCTATTTGTATATTCATGTATGTCTATGCCTATATGTATACAAACGTGTGCAAATGTCTGTGTGCATGAATGTGTCCGCGTGTCTGGGGAGAGGAAATATAAGGGGGATAGTGTATCGGGACTATAACTGTAGGGGAAGGTACAGAATAGGCTGGCATATTCTTATCTAAAAGCTGTTATTTGTTTTGTATAATAATGATTATATGACATTTTTAGATTCTAGCCAAAGTATTTTAAAAAACAAGCCTACCAAAACATTGGTTACCCCCGCCCTTTTAAAAATTTCCTTGTATTTTCCCACTTCACCTCGTCAAGATCTCAGCTAAAACGTGCACTCAGCAGTGCCAGGATGATAGTATGCAAGTGCTAGCTAATTTATGTTTATAAAGATGGGTAACCTACAGGCAAGTCTGGAGAGACTATATGCTAATGAAGCTGATTTTCTATTGATCAGGAGCAACTTTGGGGATTATGACATTTGCTTTATGGGAACTGGGCTTACACAGTTAACAGTGTGACTGAGTGGTTGACTTGGTTAGATATTGGTGGTGTTACCCTACCTGGCTGGAGGGGAAATACAGCAGTTCTGGTCCTGTAGTAGGGACAGGTATAGGCTTATTGCTCCCACTAGACAAGGAGGTAGCCACAGGTGCAGACAGGTTGTACACTCTGGCTGAAGGACATCTGCATGTATGAGTCAGCCCAGACAGCAATACCACCTCCAGGCAACAAGATGGGAGGGAAGGGGAGCACAGGGCAGGAGGACCGAGACATGTATTTCAAAATTCTCCGATTGAGGGCTTGTCACATCTTCTTCCTCCCACCCCTGCAGGACTGGCTGACTCTGAGTCCATCCTCTACACTCAGCTAAGGCATCACTCTTCTAACAAGACTTCCTCTGCCTTCTTACCACAGGCCAGGGACCTCTTTTCTCGGCTTCCAGATCTCCCTGTGCATGCATTTGTTACTGTATTTAACCTGATTGGATTTTAGGTATCCCTTCATGCATGTGACTCCTTCTCTGTGAGATTCTAATTCATCTCAGTATTTCTAGGACAGACACAATTCCATAATAACAGTCTGCTCTTATTTAATGGGTTCTGTATCATGAGTCCTTGTGTAAAGCTTTACGTACATAGATGTGCTTAGTCCTCTCTAGAACCCTAGGGAAAGATACCATTAATATCCATTTTAATACAGATGATTTCTTTGAACTTCGTTTTTCTGCCAGGCATCTTGCCAAGAACTCTGTATATAATACCTCATTTAAGAAATGCAAACAAAAAATAGCCCCATTTTACAGGTAAAGAAACAGAGGCAGACTTATATGAGGTTAAGCAGCTTGCCCAAGATCTCTTAGCTAGTGAGTGACAGAGTTGGGTTTAGTATTTATGCCATCTGGTTCTGAATACATGCTCTTACTAAACTATACTATTCTTACTACTATATAAATGTAGCATGGGGCTCAAAAATATTTATGAAATAAAAGAACCAAAGGGTTTATTTCATCATGACAATAATCCTTCAAAGTTAGGAGAGCTTTAAGAAAAAGCAAATACATACACTAGAAAGAGGAAAAATCTGGGTTCTGACCCATGTCTATACAGCCCATCTTCTTTCCAGAATTATATTAATACTACCATCTGGCAATGGTGAGTCCAGCCCAAATGGTGAGTAGAGAAGCTGCATTGCATATAAACGTGGGGAAGAAGTGATGAGAGGGACATACTGATGAGGACTTTTGGGTGATCAGGACGTCCCGGGCCGGGGACTGTGCTCTGTACTGGGTCTTCTCTATGTAGCCCTTAAGAAAACCTCAATGATTTATTTGTTTTTTTAACTGAAAGAAGTTACACTCAGGAGGAATTTTTCTTGAGGGCTTCTTGAAAGAATGAAATGATTATTATAATGGTAATGATGATGATGATGATGATGGATAAGGACAAACTGGGCTTAAATTCTAGCTCTACATTTTTCTAGCTGTATGACCTTTAGCGAGTTAATTAACTTCTCTGTACTTTAGCTTTCTCATCTTTAAAATAGGAACAAGTAAGTATCTATTTCACAGGTTGTTGTGAGAATCTAGCAGGTTAATCCATACAAAGAATTGAAAGTAATCCCTAGCATTTGTAGCAGTAGTCATAAACCTACTATTATGTTTATATGCGTAGGCCATATTCGGAAAAAGGACTAGAGATTAGGAGTCAAGATGTATGACTCCCATCTCCCTCACGAGATGTATGACTTTTGCCAAATACTTTTTTCTATTTAATTTGATTAGCTGTTGATCAATAGTAGGCCACACTTGATAATCCCCTCCTTTCCTTACCTCTGTGATTCTATGTTAAAGAGTCTGCTAATGAACATCCACGTTGTAGGCTGTGGACGTTCATATGCAGAGATCAGATGTGGACACGGTGCTAATCCAAGGACTGTCCCCAGCCAGCAAACATGAACTGGACTGAGAAGCAGGGAGCTCTGTCCCTGGGAACCTCCCAGGCTCATCTCGGGGGAGCTGGATGCAGAAACTAGAAGACACTCGTCTGCTCTGACAGCTGAGGAGGCCACACACAGGCGGGAAGACCTCCTAACACATTGCTCATTGGTTGTCCTGAATTTTCTACCATATCATCTGCAAACGGTTTTATCTTCTTCCCAATATCTATATCTCTCATTAAAATTTGTTTTTATCATATTGTGTAGGGACTTCAGTACAATTTTATATAATCATAGTTATAACCAAACTTGTCGAGATTAGATGGAAATGGTGTTGTTTCAACATGAAGTATGCTGCTTATTATATGTTGCAGTAGATCCCTTTATAAAATTAAAGAAGTTTGGTTCTGGTTCAAATTAAGAGCATTTTTAAATTTCATTCTTTGTTTTTAAATTCGGAGTGCATTAGTTAGTCAGGGTATTTCAGAGAAATAGAACCAAAAGAATGGATGAATGGATGGATGGATAGATTTATCAAGTAACAGACTGATACTTTAAAGAACTGGCTCAAACCATCGTAGAAGCCGGCAAGCCCCAAATCTGCAGGGTAAGCCAGCAGATTGGAGACCCAGAGAACATGATGCAGCAGATTAAGCTTGAACAGAGTCTGCTGGGAGAGTCCCTTCTTCCTCCAGGGAGATCACTCTGTTTTTCTCATAAAGCTTTTAGTTGATTATAGACCCATTCATATTATGAAGGGTAATCTACTTTACTCAAAGTCTATTGATTTTAATGTTAACCTCATCTAAAAAATATCTTCACAGAAACTTCTGGAATAATGTTTGACCAACTATCTGGGTACCATAACCCAGCCAAATGGACATATAAAATCAACCACCACAAAGAGAGATTTTACGAGTTGGATTTTATAAAATGCCTTTTTAGTATGTAGTGTCTGATTTTCTCCTCTGCTAATATACTTAATTTTATTAATAAAGTTTTGAATATTAGACTCGCTACGCACTCCTAAGAGAATACATGCCAACGTCTCCCCACTAGATTTCCAAATACTTTCAAATACACAAAGTAACAAGTTTTGGCATGGATATTTGGACATGGCTATAAAGTGGTACAGTCTTTTGAGGGAACAATTTGACAGGATTTCTAAAAATTCTAAAGGTATATCTTTCACCTATCAGTTCTAATTTTGTCTTTGTATTCTCAAAAATGCCTTTATATTAAACAAAGAGGCGTGTGGCAGACTGTTCATCATTAGCATTGTATATAAAGTGAAAAATTGGAGACAGCCAAAATGTTATTGAAAAGGCAATAAATGAATAAACATCTAACAAATACTGCCAGCATTCAAAATTAATATTATTTCTATCCAAATGTATCTGCTTAGAACTCTAAAATATATTGGTATTTGTTTTGAAAAGTGTCAGGACAATAAACACAAAATGACATCATATATGTAAAAGATAGCCAATTTTCATATGTACATTATGATGTAAATACAAAAATATCACTTAAGTAATACCTATAATACTGACAGTTATTGTTACCTCTGGCAGGTCTCATTAGGGAGGACCATTACTTATCTGTATTATTTGCATTTTTTATAAAAATAAAATATAATACTAATAAATTACTTGTCTACTTCAAATTTATTATTAAAGGTTATAAATTTACAAGATATCTTTTTATCTCAAATATTAGAATTCAGTCTTGAACACCGACCTGTTAACTGTGTACATTAAAACTTACTAAAAATAGTTAACATCCTATTTTAAATTGAAATTTACATGGAAAAGTTAAATACCAGATTCTTACAATATTACTTTAATCTATAGCATACAATGTCTAACCCTTAGGAAAAAAGTGAATATATTTTATATAAAGTCTGATAATGGTGCTTTGATAAGAATTTTCTCCTAGTTTGGTTAACACAAATAGATATGAAACCTAATTTGAGTTCGTGTGAGAGTAATCTGAAAAGCAAAGATATATTACTCTTTCATAAAATGTTAGCTGTGTTACAAAACAATCCCCAGCATATTAGGCATTGTGCCTTGAAATTTCACAGCAATAACCAAAAAGAAAAAGAAAGTAATAACAGTATGATTTAATAAACATGGTTTCATATCAAAAACTAACAAATAAGTAGAAATTTTTTTTATAATTTCATTAAAGAAACTAACATGTCCTCTAGGCAATTGAAGGCTGGAAATTATCTTCTGATACTTTTATTACACTGATCAATAACATATACAGATTTTATGAGATGGTTTCTTGCTTTTGAAAGAAAATGTAACACACCAAAATAAAGTAAGATCACATCTACTGTGATTCTTATGCATGAATGTAAACAAAAAAATTTTCTGAGAAAGGAGAAAAAAGAAACATCAATAGCCTTGTCTCATAGCTGTGGGCACCTTTCTTCTCCAGAAATAATCTATTTCTAGCCAGCTAGATCCTTTACCCTTCAATAGTGACAAAGGTCTAATAGGAAGGAAGTCTCTGTTGAGATAGAATATGATTTCTCCCACATTTTTATGGCACACATGTGTGTCTCTCCCCACCACACTGGATTCTCTTCATCTGGAATTCTCTTCATAACTTTCTATTTTATGCTTCATGATTCTGGTACCCTTATCATCTGGCCTCCTGTGTAGGCAACCTGTGGAGTGCACAGGGCCCCAAGCTCAGAAGAGCCCCATGAATGATTTGGTGCTCTGCTTCCCTGTCTTAATATTCTTAATAATTTTGTCTTTGAACTTGTATTGTGTAAATGAAGTCCCATGGAACACTCGAGCATGCATATGAACAGAGGATATGCATGAAATATGAATGTCATCCACTCCTGGCTTCCCCTGTGTTCAAGATATCCTATGAGCACAGGGTTCTGGTGGGCCCACAATGCAGAGAAGTCCAAAGTGAGTGCAAGGTGAGCATCTTAGGGCTACCTGAGTAATAGGGGTGCTGATGGCCTGGAGAAGCCACACCTCTGCTCTAACCAGAACTTGCTTCCAACACAGAGGGAAGGCAACGGTGTTCTAAGAAACAAAGACAAAGGATCCTATCATACAAAGGAATCACCCTCTCATCCCCTTTCTTACCATTGTTACTTCCCTGCGTTCGCTAACCACTTATGCTGAAAATGGTCACAGAGGAGGCAAGGGGAACACAGGGCAACCCATAGTTACTGTTTTTAATTCTTTTCTTACTCATCAATAAGCTGAAGGTAGAGAGTGTTGGTCAAATGTGCACATAGGAAGAAGTGAAACAAACAAAAAAGAAGCTCAGTTCATTTTGTGCAGCATTTCCACTGTGGTGGTGAGAATGTAGTACAGCTGTATTGGGGAAGGCTGCAGTATGAATCATGTAGCATCAGTAATTCCACATAGGAGTTAAACGTTCTTAAATTTGCATGCAAAGCTGACATTATACAGTATAAAGATGAATGGTAAACTTCATGCAAATAACTCAAAATTTTAATTTTTTAAGATTTAGAACTTCATTAACTAGCAAAGAAAACCAACGTGATAAGTTGAAGGACTGAGAAAGAGAAAGCTTTGCAGTTTAGGACCATCGATGACAAATTTTTCCTGCTTTTTAAGCAAAGGACCCCAAACTTTCATTTTGTCCCGAACTCTGCAAATTATGAGGCTGGCTATGGCCCAAATTGCTCACTGTAGTCACCTTTGGTTCTTACCATTGCTCGTTAAAAATTAATTGCTCTCTGCCTTTCACTTCTAATTATTTTTAAACTTGTATTTAGCCACTGCTCATGTAGTTTAGACATTATAATTACTTTGTACTTACCTGCAGCTACCGCTAGCTGGTGTAATTTCCTCCAACTGTCCCCTGTGGCTCCCCTGGGAGTAGGGGCAGCACTCTCCGAACAAGCTCCCGTGATGCTGGAGAGCCCTGATATGGTGCGGTGGTTCTCCAAAGTGTGGTCTGAGAACCAGCCCCATCAGCATCACCTGAGATCTCATTAGAAATGCAAAATTACGTGCCCCCACCCAGGTTCCTGTGGGGTGGGTGAGGACCAGCAATCTGAATTTTAGCCAGTCCTCTGGGGAACTCTGAGACGTGTTCCAGCTTTAGAACCACTGACAGAGCCGAAAGAGCACCAGCTCCTGACTTGGGTTTGAATCCTGGCTGATTACTCACTACCTCCCTGACCTCGGGTGAGCTCTGTCCTGAAGACAGACTGAGAACCTGAAACAAGGGAAGGAGACTGGTCGCACCTGCCAATGCCTTGTTTTAAAAAGTCTCTCTTTGTTTAGAAACTACTTCTTTACCTTTTATGTTATTGTGGAAGAATAGAGAGAAACCTAATCTGAATGCATGAAAAGGGTTATAACCAGATATTTCATGCACCAGAGGATGCTCCTTGGAGAAAGAAAGGGGTCAGAACACGAGTCCTTCTTGGAATGGGGCCTGAGTTGTGCCGCAGAAGTGTTGGCTGTGGGAAGTGAAATCCTCTGGGAGGTCAGCACCCAGGAAGCCCCGAGTGAGTTGCTGCAGCCCAAAGGCACTGAGCTAACAATGGAGGAATCCCTGTGGCAGGCGGAGCCGGGGGAAATCCATCATGTCTGAATACTGCTTGCACTGCCTTTATTAAGCGATCAGACAGTGAAAGCCTTTGGGCCAGCCTCTGGCCCCGGTATCCTGCAATTTCTACTTCATTATGACACAGAGAAACCAAAATACAGTTTCAACCAGATTGGAGGGATAGTCCTAATTTTGACCAAACTCTCAGAATGCTCAACATTCAGTTTTATCAAATTGAAACTGGAATATGTGAGGGAAAAATACAGTAACCAGGTCTGGGCCTTGCAAACTCTGTCTGTGTTTATACGTGTATGTATATGTGTGTGTTATATGTGTAATTACGAGTTTTTATGGTTTTATTATTATTACATTTACTATTGTTTTACTATTTCATTTATTATTTGATTACCATACCAAAGGAAAAGGCCAATTTCATTAAGTTGATATTTATTTTACATAACACTGAAACATCAGTATTGAGACTGGCATCTTATGTTTTTATGTATGTAGAGTTCCTGAAGTCAAAAGTAAAACCAAATATTTATGTGACAACTTAAAAATGAAATATCCCCTAAGACAAGTAAAATTGTAAGTTTTAAAAAGTATGCGTATTAAGCATACATTGGTATTGTACTTATTAGTAGTAAATTAATAAAATAATCACGCAAAACACTATATAAAACTTTCCATCAGCCCTAGAAAGTTGAAAATAAAATATTACTTAAAAGTTCAGTTTACCAAAACAGTTAGTCCACTTTGGTGCAAATTTTTCCAGTTGTTGAAAATTCTTTACTACTTTATAGGAGTGCTAGAATTTTAACTCTATGTCATAAATGGAGAAATAAGAGTTATAAACTGAATTCAGATATTTTCCTCTAACTTAACATTTTAAAATAATCTCTTGTTGGGAAACTTTTGGGAGGTTTTTTTCTGAAAAGCTCTTTCTTTTTTAAGGACTCTATCTTCTTACTGATCGCCAGCTACAGCTTTGTTTCAAAGAGAACATTGCCAGCTTGCCTGGTTTTTTTGTTTTGTTTTTTGAGACAGAGTTTTATTCTGTCACCCTGGCTATAGGGCAGTAGTATCATCACAGCTCACTGGAACCTCAAACTCCTGGGCTCAGGTGATTCTCCTGCCTCGCCATCCCCAGTAGCTGGAACTATAGGTCCACACCTGGATAATTTTTCTATTTTCAGTAGAGACGGAGTCTTGTTCTTGCTCAGGCTGGCCAGCTTGCTTTTGTCCCTTCTAGTTTTACCTTCTGTAAGTGGAGTATCTGATGTAGTTATCTGTATCAATTACAATTCCATCATGTTTATATTCTACTTTTTTAGAAAGCGTGTGAGCTAGAGTAAGGGCTATTTCTTGCAATAGAAACAGCTTCACTGACTGTCATTTTCACTCTTCTCTTAAGGATCTCAGAGGTAAAGAAGAAGGCTTTCTAGATGAGCTCAGTTTTGTTGGATTTGCAATTTTAATGCAGAGAATGACTCTAGGTATATCTTAAATTATAAAAGATTCAGATTTAGAATTTAAAAAAATACTGCTCCCAGAAAAAATACAAGCATTTCAATACTTAAAAAGCATGCACCGCATTTATATAAATGACATAAAAATCACAGTATACTTGTACACACACAAATAGTAAAATTTCTGTCTATTTCAGAGCTGTCTTATGATGATGTGAGTTCAACATGAAGTGTAGGGAGACGGTGTTTGTTCGTCTGAGAACAGTTCCCGTGATATCTGGTCACAAGACAGAGCTGGCAGGAGAATGAAGATGCTCCCCCAAATTTGGAATCTTCTGCAGTTTCTACCTACTTTAAACTCAGGGAAGGGCTGACATGCTCATTGCAGCCCCCCCGACCTTGTGGGCAGCTGCAGCATGCACTGTAGGCCTCTGGGAAGGAAAACTTTTCCAGGCCCCGTGCCAGCTAAGGTGCCCACTTACCCCCACAGAGGTAAAGCCAGATTGAGAGCCTTCAGGAGTCTCGATCTCCTGCTCATAGAGTGGCTCCGGGCAGCTGGACTCAGTGCAATTAAGGAACCGCACACCTGAAGTTTGGAGACAGCTGAGTCGGCAATATAGTGACTGAGACACCAAAGCAGGGTTTTGTAAGGTGCTCCCGACAGGACCTGCAGCTGTTCCTTGGCTCCATAAAGCACACATGAAGTTTGGCATGAAAATCATCTCTTTTCCTTTATTCAAATTTCCTCAACGCTGAGGCCTGACTGCTGACCGCTTTGGCCTCTGACCTCATTTTCAGTAGGTATCTGGCCGATAGAGCTGGTATTTCCTTCATAATAGCCAAATCATCCAGGGCCATTTCTGATAACCAAGGAGGCTAGAGAAGTTGCTTTTTCAGCAGATCAGATCAAAAGCAGGTGGGGAGAGAAAGTTCAGGGCTAAGAAGCCAGGTGATTCTCCATGACCCATATTCCTCTGAGAGGCTGGAGCCTGTCCAGAACTATACACCTCCCAGAAGCGATGGCATGCTTTCTGGGTTCAGAGCTCTGTAAATGACTCACTATTGAACTGATAATGACTTACTAGTCTAAAACCACAGTAGAAAAACTGGAGTCCCTATGAAATATAATTCAATAAACATGTATATATCTCTTTATATCAAGCATTACATTAGAATCTAGGATGTAAAGAAAGATAAAAAATCCAAGAGTTCTAGAAGCTCACAGTGCATGAGTATAAATATTCGCATGGCAATTAACGAGACAGAGGCATAGCTAAGATACTCAGAAACAAAGAGGAGGTCAGGGAAAGCTTTAGATTCCTGACACAAGAAAGGTAGCCTGGGTTGGGTATTGAAAGATTAAACAGAATGTCACCAGGTACTGGTGAATGTCACCAACAGGGAAAAGTCATCTACCTAGAAAAATTAACATGGACACAGGTAGGGGGCAAGAAAACCATGATTGTGTTTAGAGAACCACAGGACACCCCATGGAGTTAGGGGTGTGATTCGAGGAGGTAATTAATGCCCTAAAATAAGGTTGAGAAGTAAGGCTGGGGAAATGTCTATCTGGACATCTAGAATTAATGGAAGAAACTTACTGTTAGATTTCAAGCAGGTGAGTACAGTAACAGTTTCTGTTTTGGAAAGTTCACTTAGATATCAGTGCCAAAGAGAGAAATGAAGACAGAGGCGATAGTTAAGGATTCCAAAAGGAAGAAAGATACAGAGCGGTGTGCGTAAGGGAGAACGGGAGGGAGAGCAGAGTATTTTTTAAAGATGGATGAGATTTAGATATGCTGGCAGCTACTGTTGGAGATGGAGAAATTGATACTACATGAGAGGATGGAGATAATGGTTTTTACTCACGCCTAGCTGCATGTTTCATTCAACATACAGCATGTTAGTATCGTTGCTTTGTAAAAAAACACATTAAATATTCAATGTCCTTGCATAAGAGTGTAAGAATATAATGAAAAGATAGCAGAAGTCACTAGAGAAATGCTTTCTGTAGAATGAACTAAAATAGTCAACCAAGAAAGGGTAAAATGGTGGATGAGACAAGATTAAATCATCAAGTTACCAGTAAACCAAACTGATATGAGGGGTGGTGAGATGAGAGGGACGGCAGGGGAAAGGGAGCATGAAAACCAATCAGCTCATGGAAGAAAACAATAGAGAAGCAAAATTCTGGCAGAAGTGTCCACGTGTCTCTTTGAGGGCTCTCCACACTTCATTCCATAGAGGAAGAAGGAGTTTGCAGTCCCACCAGCAGATAGGTGCTCCTTTCTGTCTGCACCCACACCAGCATCTGTAGCTTTGGGACTTTGTGACATGGGCTAGTCTCACCAGGGTTATGTGATACCTCAAGGTGGTTTTGATTTGCATTTATCTGATGATTAGAGATGATGAGAGGTTGATGAGAATTCTTTCATGTGTCTGTTGGCCATTCAACTGTCTTCTTAGGAGAAGGTTCTGTTCATGTCTCTCGCCCAATGATAAAGGAGATTTTTGCTCTTGCTTTGTTAGTTTGCATTCTCTATAGAGAATTCTAGTTATTAGGCCTTTGTCAGGTTCATAGCATGCAAACACCTTCTCCCATTCTGAAGATTGTCTGTTTGCTTTAGTTGTTGTATCCTTAGCTGTGCAGAAGCTTTTTAGTTTGATCATGTTCCATTTATTTATTTTTTGGTGTTGCTGCAATTGCCAAGGGGGTCTTCTTCATAAAATCTTTTCCCAGGCTGATACCATCAAGATAAGTATAGAGAATCCTCAAAGACCTGAAAGTTGACCTTCCATTTGATTCTATGATCCTATTATTAGGTATCTACTTGGAAGAAAAAAAATCATTTTACCATAGCACCAGCATGTTTGTCACAGCTTAATTCACAATTGCCAAGATGTGGAAACAACCCAAGTGCTCATCAACTCACAAATGGATAAACTATGATATATGTATACCATGGAATACTATTCAGCTGTAAAGAAAGATGGAGACTTTACATCTTTTTCATGCATCTAGATGGATTTGGAGAACATCCTCCTAGGTAAAGTATCCTAAGAATGGAAAAGCAAGTATCCAGTGTACTCAATACTAATATGAGACTAGTAGATGAACAACTACACACCCACACAAGAAAAAAAGAACACAATTAAATTCAAATAAGGGAGTAGGGGAAAAAGGGAGGGGGGAGAGGGTAGGGAGGTGAAGGGCAGAGGTAGGGTTGTGGTAAGCTCTCACCTATGTACAATGTAAGGGTATATGGCACACCTCCTGGGTGAAGGGCTCAACTACAACTTAGAGTTTATCTAACAAATGCAAACAATGTAACCTAATTGTTTGTACTCATATATTAATTTGAAATTTTTTAAAAAGAGTCCATGTGTTTGTGGAAAGGAGACTGGCAACTTGGGAAGCTTTAACCAGCCCACAAATCCTGCTGTCCCCTACCTCGCACCACTCCCACCTGAGGTGAAGGCTATGAATGAGCTGTGTCTCAGGGCACAGGAGGCTATGGCCTTTGAGATGAACTTGGGTCTCTTTTTCACCCCATAGCAAATTGGCCATTCATCTTTTCAACCACCATTCATAATTACCTAGCGTAAAGACATCCATCCCTAGGAGGACCTGGCCCTGAAATCTTCGGACACACCCTAATTTCCCTTCACCTTCGATTACCTACTGCCTTCTAAACAATCATTAAAGTCAGTACGGTGCCTCCTGACTCAAGGAGTGTTCACCTCTCCCAAAGTGATCGGCAGTGATGGTGACAGGCAAAGCTGTGCTTATGCTTAGTGGGCTCCTCCCTCAAAGGTGTTCAGAGCCCCACCCAGTGCTTCTCAAGTTTTGCTAAATGTAAGTTCCGATTCATCAAGTGTAGGGTGGGGGGACAAGTCTATGAATTTCTAACAAGGTCTCAGGCGATGTTAATGATACTAGTCTATGACCCACACTTGGCATAGCAAGGTGCTAGGAAGTTCTCTCTGCTCTCCTTGTGGAGAATCTACATGAAAATGTGGCAGGATGCCATTTCTCCTTTATTCCTAGGCAAATACGGCCATGGAGCTGTCCATGGCTCTGAGTTCAGTTTCCTAATGAACTTGTCTCAAGTTTTCCTGACCACAGTCAACAGAGTCTAGGCTTAAGGAAATCTGTAAGTACGATTTCCTCTTCTGTCTTAATGGCATAGAAAAGACAGCACTGGTGCTCCTGGGATTCGCCCACATAGCACAGCAGAATAGAGGAGCCCATAGAGAAATCAGATTTCCAAATGACTTTTGCTTATGACCTGATTTACATCTCCACAAAGAGTGAAGGAGATGAGTTACTTTCCTGATGTAGGCCTTACTTCCTTGTTGGATGATCTCTGTTTAGGGAGAAAGAAAAAAAAAACCAAAACCCCCCAAACTTGAGGATTTTGAATAGTGAAATAGAGGAAGCAAAAGTTTTCTGGATTGTTTCTATTTAGGTTCTGCCCAAGGCGAGCTCCTCTTATCACCTGAATATGTCACTTTACATTGATAAACAGCAGAAGAGGAGAAACTGGCATTGAAAAATGCTTGAAACAGTGCACGATGCTTTGGTTAGCTCTAGCTCAAAGCATTCACATGAAAGGGGAACTTTATTTTCAGTCCTGTTGTGTCGGTTTTGCTCAGATCAGCAAGCACACACTTGAGCATCTATTACGTAGCAGGCGCTGTGCTGGGTGCTGAGCACACAGCGGTAAGGAACGATTGCTGTCCTTGGGGAGCACTCAGGGCTGTGTGGGAGACAGACAAGCAGGGAGATAATGTCTACAGAGCATCACCTGTGCAGTGATGGAGGCATGCGCTTGATGTCTGAAGCACAGATGGGTCTCCTCACCCTGCCTGGAGGTGGGAGGTATAAAGCAAGGACGATCTGCACAGATAACATCTGGGCTGAATCTAAAAGTAGAATTAGGCAGGGGAAGAAGTTTTAGAAAGGTGCTAGTCTTAATGCTGATCATTGACGATTTCTGGTTCTTCCCTTTTCTGGGTACATAATGGAATAGCATGTCCCTGGCCTCTCCCATTTAGATGTGGCCACATGACATGCTTGAGTCAATGAAATGTGAGGGAAAGTGACATGTGTCCCTTCTAGGTAGGAATTTTAAACACCAGTATGTGATTTGCTACATTCCCTGTCCACTGCTGCAGACACGGGGAAGTGTTATGTTAAAACAAAGCCTCTGTCAGCCTGGGTGCTTGAATAGCTACAAAGAGCAGAAACAACCTTTGCTGTTTAAAGGCAGGACATTTCAGAGCTGATACGGCAGCGTGTGCTCACCTGGCCTGCCTGATATGAGAGGAGATTCCAGGCAGGACATTTTATTTACAAATTCTCAGAGATATGCCATACCTTTGATCAGGGAAATGTAAATGGTTATAACACCGGAATATATAATATGGTGTGAGGTAGATGAGGTAGGGATGGTGCTTAACTTCTGTGGGTCTCTGGATAATAGAGGCTTAATTAGGTGATTGAAGTAAAGGGCAGGCCACATGAATTCTTGAGTTTCCTTTCAAACTTATGACTTCAGTTTTTATAAATTGAACACAGTTTATGATCACTTCCTCTGGGAACTCCCAAGTTTCCAGATGTGACTAGTCTTTCTTCTACCTCTGGGAAGCTACAGACGTTTTTAAAGCCCATCTTACAGTAGTAAACATTTTATGAAGTGCTTATTTCTGTTATTGGGCAAAGTTTCCTGATGACCAAAAATATTTCTGTTCTATTCCCCAGATACTGCACAATGTCTAGGAGCGTGGGTTGTATTCACTGAGCAAATGAAAACATGGGCATCTTCATAAGATGTATCTTATGCATCTTTTCAGATTCTTTTGGCCTCATCTATCTCCTAGTCTATAGGTTGTATTGCTCCATCCAAGCCACTCTTGTGGCCAATTGAGACCATTTGGTTCCACTGCCTGAGGAAAAACAGTGACAGTATTTGCCTCCTATTGCTATTTCCAGACTGATGAGCTACAGACAGATGAGTTTTCCAAGTCCTGCTGAAAAGGCTACGAAAAACAATGCAGAAATGAGTCTCTGGGTAATTTTTTAAGAGTAGAAGTTTTGGGGGAGCCATCAATCAGATAAATTGTCTTTCTAAGAAGATCCTGCATGCAGGCGTCCTGCATGACTGAGCAGGTGAAACTGCTGAGTAATTGATAGTCTCTTCATGGTTCACTGTGACCTAGTGCCCAGGTGGTAACACATCACATTTTATTGTTTCCCATCCTGGTGCCTCAACTTTATCTTCCATTATTCTCACTGCCCTGAAATCCAAAAAAACCCAAAAGTATTAGCACATACTCTTTGGTTCAGACTTTGTCTTTCAAAATCTTGGGCTAAAATGTTGGGTTCAAAAATGGTTCTAGAAAGCAAACCCCACAGGTAAGGTTTCAAATTTGATTTTCCATATATCAGAAATCAATAAAGACTGCAATGCTGGTAGTAAGCAGATTATTAATAACCCCTGATATGCAATGACATCACACATACTTAGGTTTTTTCCTGTGGTTTATTAAGATGAGGTGTATTTCAAGAGTAAAATGCTGAGAGATTTAGTAATTGTGGTATTTCATTAGTATGAGGGCAATTATATGTATGAGAGGTATTATATGTATTTAGGAGTCATGTGAGTGTTTTTGATTGCACCAATAGCCCCGGGGCATGTAATTGCACACTCTGAAAGTCTCTCTTTATAGTCTTTAAAGGAGACTCTTGGCTTCTAATGTTTCAGTGTAGACAGTGCTAAAAAGCAGGCCCAGGATCTAATCATAAAGTACAATCCCTGCAAAGTACACTTTTATATGTGAAGTGGACAGGCCTCTTGTATGAAAATCAGGGCCCTGATTAAGACATGAAATGGGGCCATCTGTACAGGTGAACCCAGAATTTGAAATCAAGTTCTTTTGTCCCTTCTCCATTTGTCAAAAAACACCCTACCGTGCCTGGATGCTATGTAATGACCTCACCTGAAGGCAAGTGCTTTGAAAGATGATGCTTATCCTTGTCAATACCTTCCCTGTCACCTCTTAGTGCTTTCAAGCCAATCAACAGAGTCAGAAGTCAGCATAGCCCAAGTGAGAAGGTATACGCTCAGCTTTGGGGGGAAAATAGTTTACAGGCCAAGGGAATCATTTGATCTGGCTGATATATACTGACAAGATCTACAGGAACATATGGTATGAGAATGGATTCTGAGGGTGTTGATCTGGGAGAAGGATGAAGGACACAGACTATATGTCAGATAAGGAAGAATTTATTGATATAGAAAATACACCATGATTTCAACTTTAGTGCTCTGGCAAGAATACCTGGAGCTTGCTCAATATTCTGTAGGTATGGATGTGGAATACTAAACGTAATGATGGTTTCCATAAAAATGAAGTTGAAGATGCCCAAAATTCCTTGGCATAGTATTAAGGAATGTATCAGAATACTTTGGAAAGTTGTATGCCATTAACTTAACCAAGCAGTAGTCTCAATCACAGCTATTAGGCCAGAGTTAGTATATTTACTAGAGAATGTCAACATAGCCTTGGTCCATAATCTACTGCTATGGAGTCAGCAAATGCTTTCCTCTTGATACTTGTTAATAGAAAGAATCAGAAGCAGCATGCCATTACATTAAGAGTATATTAGTATATATTTACTGTTTTGCTCCAATGCTATAGTCTTCAGTGACCTTGATAAATTTGACATTCCAAATAACGTCATTAGTCCACTATCTTAATGACATCATGTTAAGTGGATAGGATAACTAGAAGGAATGTCCTCCGGCTGCCCTGGTGAGAAATGTACATGGCCCAGGTTAGGGAGCGGGGGGAGGAGATTTACGATCCTGCCTCATCAGCGAAGTTTTCAGGGGTCCAGTGGTTAAGAACATGCCAGGGTATTCATTCTAATGTAAAAGATAAGTTTATTTATTTATTTATTTTAAGTTTTTTTTTTTGGTAAAAGATAAGTTTTATATCTCTCACTTTCTACCATTAAGAAAGAAGCCCAATGCTATGGAGGGCACATATATTTACTACACTTGGAAATATTTCTATAATCTAGTTACTGGTCAATTCAGAAGACTTCAAAACAGGGTGAAAAGCAAATAGGACTCTGAAGCTGGTCTGGGCTCTATAAGCTGCAGTTTCAGTGGCTACTAGTAGTTTGCATAAAGATAATATAGGAATATCTGGGAAGCACAGTAGAAGAACTATGGAGAGAGCTATAGGGTTCTTTAGTAGGTCATGCCTTCTGTAGCAAGTAACTATAATGCTTGAAAACAGTTCTTGGTATTTAAATGGTTCATAGAAAAGACTGTTCACTAAGTGACTTTAGGGACTGAGATGATCTTTATGATGTGGGTATCATCAGATCCACTAAACCAAGTAGTAGAACAGGTCCAACAGCAAGTCACTGTATACTGGAAGAGGTTTACTGGAGACTAAGTTAAAGAGCCTCCTAAACAAGGAGCAAGTTACAAAATCAGATGGCCCAGACTCCTATATTACCTGCTTTTGTTGCATTGATGCCTCTCTCTCTAACTCATACCTTTGGCCAATGAGGATTTTCACACAATTGACTAATGAAGCAGAAAAGGATACTGGTCTGATTTGCTGTTGAGTCCAAGCAATATGTTGGTGGCAGCACACTGCCCTTCAGGTTTGACCTGAGTGGTAGTGAATGAAAGTGGTGAAGGGAAACCCTTCTCAATGGGTAGAGCTGTGAACTTCTAGTCACTGTCTACACTATATACTGACTTAGGAGAAACAGTGAGTGGATGGGTGAGCAGGGGAAGTCAGTAACTGGGGGTCTGTGAAAGAGGTACGTGAATGGATCTGTGAGAACTGGCGCAAATTATATGGATCTTTGGGTTTCATAGAAGTGCCTACAAAAATCCTCAACTGCAGAGAAGTCTTTCAACAACCACGTAGCCAGAATCATCCATCCTATGATACAAATCATCCTTTTGTTGGCTTGCACAGTGCTTCTGCAATGGACCAACAAAGTGGATGTGGTCATAGAAATGGGGGCTTTATATGGACCCAACATTAGCCCTCCCTCATCAAGGATTGTGTAGGTACTGCTACTGTTGAAGACCAACTGACCACCTCAACATGGCACCATTCTTGGGAAGACCACCTAGACACTTGGTGGCACATTCATTATTTTGGGTCCCTTCCACTCTAGAGAGGGTCATGATGTACCCTTACCAGAAGTGACACCTCCTCCCTCACAGTGCCTTCACCATATCAGGGCTTATAGAGTGCTTAAGCTGATTGGCATAATACCCTACATAGCATTACCTTCGGCCAGTGCACATAATTTATGGAAAGGAGATAAGAAATGGACTCAGTCGCAGGCTTCACTGGTTTTATCATGTACACCTTAATCCTGGATTTCTGGGCCCCCCCTGATACTTCTTTATTTGGATGAAGAGTTATCCTGTAGGGCAGGGGTCAGCAAACTATGAGCTATGGCTTATATCTAGCCTGCTGTCAGTTTTGGAAGATAAAGTTTGACCATAACCTGGTCATGCCTATTTATTTAAGTATTGTATATTTGCGCTGGCACTAGAATGACAGAGTTCTATAGTTACGAAAGAGACTTTATGGCCCACAAACCCTAAAATTTACTATCTAGCTCTTTATAGAAAATTTTCCTCACCCCTGATTTAGGACACAGTCTCTTGTTTGCCATGGGCCACCAAAGGGGCTGTGTGATACTACAAAAGGTGAGAGGAGTTAATTCCTTACAGGGAAACTTTGACCACTAGGATATAGGAGATGAGAGAGAGCAAGCAATTAACTTCTCTTCTCTTCCGCCATACTCTGAAGCACGCGCTACCTCAGCCTTACCTCATGAAGAATGGTTATAACAGCTGATTTAAAGTTTTCGTACAGCTTGGGGAAAACCCAGCACTGTATCAATTCATCTGTGGGATTGGCAGGTCTTCTCTTTCTCTCATTTTCTCCACTACAATACTTTTTCTACCATCTTTGCTCCCCAGAGTATCTTTTCCTACTCTCTGGGTTTCTCCTGAAGTTGTGGACACCATGAATACTGTTCTCATGAGGAAACAAAGAGAAAACAAAAGAGGAGGAGGAAAAGAAACAGAAATTCCCCTCACACTCTTTGCACGACAGAGACCTATTCTTGGGGGCAGGAAAGAAAAAAGAGAGGAAAAAACAACAAGAATTCTCCCCAGACTTTGCAGCTTGCAATGGGCTCTTATTGCCAATTTTATGACTAGAAAGATGTAAGGTTTTTGGAGTTTTTGTTACCTCTGTTTCCTCCAGACATAAAGGAAGAAGAAAACAACATGGTAACAGCCAGTCCCCACCCCGAAACTGCCATCACATTAGCTGTTCTGTAAGTTTTGACTTCTCTCTTTAACTCACCTGCTACTGTTTACTTTCACGGTCCTTAATCCATTGCTCTTTTAATTTCATCCAGAGCATTAGTTCTAATCAGGCACAGACAGGGCTTACCCTACCTTGGCCAGATCCTGAAGGACCTACTTACAGTATCAGGTTATATCTATACCACTCCAACCCCACTCCCGAGTCCTCTCTATGTTCCTGGCAAGATCAACTAGAGGCTTTTTGGCTTTGGGGGATAGAGATTACTCAGATCATGGAGGAGGGTACGGGAGGTCTGCGGAATGAAAAATTGGAAGGAAGAGATTAAGCACTCTTGTTCTAAGGAGTTCAACCTAGAAATTTCTCCCTGTGGCCCTAAGATTTCCAAAAGGATTAGTGTCTGAATGAAAAATCAGAATACAAAACAGACGTTGGCATCGAAAATTCTTTCGGCACAACCCTTTCAGAAGAACTATGAGACTGATGAGAAGAAAGGATATTTTAGAAGGGTAGCTCAGGAGAACCTCGGGGTATAAAATGCAATGAAATCCTTTTAAATAAAGATGGTTCCTTACCTAAAAATTGTTGTAAGGCTGAGTGATCATTTATAAAGACCTAAAAAGTAAATTCCCTCCCCTCAACCAGCAACACCTTCTTTTAAAGCATGAAATCTAAAACTGTGGCTTGATTTTCAGTTCCCTGCTTGAAGGAGGCCATGGCAAAGAGTTGGGTTTCTCTGCAGCCAGTTGCTGTCACCATGCCATGGTAGTGGGCATGCCTAGCCTTCTCTCTAACACCTACGGTCAAGGACAAGGAGAACTAGGCATTGGGGTGAAGAGGGCTGGGATGTGTTTTTTTTTGTTCCAGGAGATTTGGGTTAGTCTTGATCCTCTCTTTGCCTAAGCCCTAGCTGCATTGCCTATAAAGTAGGAGTAATGACACTTCTACTGCAGGGTTGTAGGAATAAATGAGATAGTGCAGAAAACTGTTCCTCACTCCTGACTGATCTCTCCCTTCAGGCTCCAAATAAGACTTGAAGTATAGATTATATTATCTGAAAGAGAAATTTATATCTTCAAATGTTAATTAAACTTCGCTTATAAAATATTGCATAGTAAACATTCTTAGATCACCCTTATTGAACAGATAAGAATGATTAATGATCAGCCAGCATTATTTCTGTATAATTGGATGATTCAAAATTTTGAAGTTCCCTCTCAAAATAGGTTGGCATTCTCTGTCTCCCTTTTATTGTATATGTCATTAGCATAATAATCTCTTTTTTCATAGAAAAATGTGAAATTATTAGGAGTTAATTACATTTACTTTTCGTATTCTAAATACTAGTTTTACTTTGTGTTGTTCAGTTTTTAAAGGTAAGTCATGACTTTTACACCATATACAGAGACCAAAATCATGTTTTACAGTTGGCAGGCACTTAATAAATACTTACTAAATTATTTAATGACCAGTGACACCATCAGATTTATGACTTCTCCTTAAATTGAACGAAGAAGATCCACTCAACTCAAATATAAGTATAATTGTTAATGTGCATCAAGATTTGATCACTCAGATTCCTGACCTGCATTTATAAGTCCATTGTCCTCTAGCCAAACAGCTCAAGACCGGATCCACAGTTGATAAGTATCCAAGAAGTTTAGCGTGAAGAGGCTGCGTGACCTCTGAAGCAAGTCATTTATCACTATTTACACCTGCTGGGTTTTCTTTCCTTTATGATGCCACCCTGTCAAGAAAGATGATTCTGGACCTTGTTGAGAGGAGAGGAAACATTTGCCAGCCATGAGGCCTGTTATTACATAGGCAATATGGGAATTGGAGGAAGAGACAGAGAAGGACGTGAAGATTCATTGTAGGTCAGCTCTGCACTAGTAGCATTAGGTACATCATTCCATGTGTTCCTCTCCCTAATTGGCCTGCGAAAGAATTGTAAGTGATATCTATTGAGGGCTGACTCTGTGCCCAGACCTGACATCCATTATCACAGTGAACCATCAAAACAACCTGTGAGGTGCAATTGCATATGTGTATGTTAGAGATGAGGCTTCTGGGGTCAATATCTTATCCACAGTCATAGAATCACAGAGGTCAAATCAGAATTTTAAGACACTTAGTTTAACATCAAAATCTAAACCCTGAAGCTTCTTTTTTTTCTCAAAATACATTTTAAAATTTATATAAGGCATGCTGATGATGGCAAGAAAATCAACACAAAAACTCTCAAAATAATGCATTTCCATACTTGAAAAAGTGAGAAAAATTAAGGCAACCCTGGTTGTTGATCTACATTAACTCTTCTTAGAGGGTTTTTATGCATGTGTGAATTTCTTTCTTTTCCCCTTTTTACACGTTGATGGCAGCATATACACTCTATCCTTATCTGTTATTTTTTTTAAACTTAACTATATCTTACAAATCTTTGCAATTTAGAGCATGAAGAATTTTAAATTCTTTTTAAAAGCTGTATCATATTCTATTTTATTCATTTCTAAAATAAAATTCATAAGTTCTTGATCAATGGACACTCAAGTTATTTTCAATTTTTGGCTCTTACAGAAAATGCTGCAATAAACAACCCCTCACATGTATTATGTATCTTTACCTCCAGAGGCTAAGGCATCTGTAATTAGGATATATTGCTGGGTCAAAGAGAAGCGGTAGGCATTTACTATTCTCGTAGATACTGCCCAGTTGACCTACACAGAGCTGTGTCAATTCATCCTCTCACCAGCTGAGTTTAAGGACAGCTGTTTCCCCATAGCCTTGCTGATAGAGTCTACTAAACTTTTGGATTTTTGCCAGTCTGAGAGCTGAAAATCTGATGAGCCTGAGTATTTGAATTATTTCTCTTATAATAAATGAGGTCATACTACTTCTTATATATTTCAGAAACATTTTTATTTCCTCTTTGATCTATTATCTACTCTCTCTGTTTGTCCATGTTTTTCTGCTGGTGTTCCTTTACACATTAGAGGGTTAGCCATTTGTGATATGAGTTGTGAATAGCTTTTCCTAGTTTGGCTCCTGTCTCTTGGCATTGTTCCCTGAAGGGACTTTCTATTTTTTTAGAGTCAAATTGCCTGTCTTTTCCTTTATCACTTTTAAATAAATGTGAGTCCTAAGATTTCTTTGGAGTCAATCCCACTGTCTAGGTTGAAGCATACCTTAAATTTTTCGTAGGTTAACATACCCCTCTAGTTTTCCCAATACCATTTATTGAGTCATTTCATGAATGATTTGAGAAAACTTCCCTATTTTATACTGAATTCAAATCTCTACATAGCTATGTCTGTATATCTGCCCTTTTTTGGCTTTGTATTCTATTTTATCAGCCTGTATATACATATGTTAGTACCATGATGTTTGAATAATTGAAGATTTTTAGTATGTCTTAATATCTAGTGTGACTAATTCCCTGCCCCCCATCATTGTTGTTCTTTTTTAGAATTTTCCTAGTTACTCTGATTTATGTTTCCATGTGAACTTTAAAATCACATTGTCTAGTTTTTTGGGGGGTATTTTTGGGTATTTTTGTTTGTATTGCACCCAAACTGCAATTTGTTGTTTATTGTTTAAAATTACAAATGTAATTTTAAAATCAACAATCCAAACTGTTATTCATTGTTTAAAATTACAAATTATAGAAATTCACATTTTTTTGTAGTGTATGTTCATATTTCCATTTAAAAAAATCATTTTAGGTCTTTGGGATGCTTATAAACATTTTTTCCTTATGGGCAAAATATTTTTTCCTTATGGGCAAAAATATTAATAATATTTTTATTAATTTCTGTCTTGGTTACTATATTGATGCATTTTTTTCTTACATTATGTTATCAATGTAGTTATTGCATATGATATATATGCATATATATATGTGAAAGCTAATTATTATTATTATATATCCCTGAGGGAAATATAGAAATTCTCTGTTACCTGAGAGTGCTCAGATTTGTTACCAAACAGATGAAGCAAATTCCAAAGAGCACAATAGATGTGCCTCAGCTCTGTCTTCAGGTGGCCAGCTTACACCAGCCCTAACTACTTGAATTGTCCAATTGTACCCTTTATCTAGTCGTAATACTAAAGTCCCTAATAGAAGATTATAATATTACTAACATAATGTAGGGTGTATGAATTCACAATTGTACTGTGAATGCTCTATCTGTTTTATGTGTGACCATGCAATGACAGAATAAAAGAAATCACACCATTATTTCTCACTGGAAAGGGACTTAAGGTCATATGGTGAGTGGGCTTTCTAGAGAGAGTGTCCTGTGGGCCCAGGAAGGCGTGTCCTGTATAGGTCACCTAAACAAACTCACATCACTCACCAAACTGGTCTCTTGACTTGATCTCAGTTCGAAGGGTGGCTTTTCTACACCATCCTGGGATTTTCCCCAACAACCCCCAATGCATTTCTGAATTTTCTTATTAATTGTGGTAGCTTTCCGTTAGTGTTCTTGTTTTCTGAGTGTCTGCAAATTATGACAATGTTGTCTCCTTCTTTCCAATTTTTAGAATTATGATTTCTTCCTCTTTTCCGGTTGTGTTGACTATTACTTTAATATACTCTCAAGGTCTCTTTCTGACTGTAATGGGGATGTTTTAGTACTTCCCATTAAGCACAATGCTAGCTTGCAGGTTATGGTTCAAGTTTGTTATCCTGCTACAGACTTTATTTATCTAACATTTTATTGGAATAAAAAAAATTAAGAATGATATTGAATTTTGTCTGGTGGTATCATTTAATACTTTTTTTCATGCTTATTTAATCTCAAGGCTAGACTTATAGAGATGGTTTTATGTTCTGTGCACTCACCTGTCTCTTACATTTCTCACTACACAATACTTTCTGGCAGCCAAATTACCTCTTATGGCTCTAGTTCATTGTTTTAATGGCTGCACAATAGTCCATGGTTTGGAAATAGCCCATTTGTTCAGCTATTCCCCTGTGGTAGGCGTTGACTTTTTCTTTTTTCCTGTCCACTCTAAACAAATCTGCAGTAACCATCCTAGTATGTGTATTTTATGTGATGGCCCTCTTCATTTCTAAGGGCTACATTCTCTTGTAAGAGATGGGAGTGCTGAACTGAAGGTTGTACATAGCATTATTTTAATAGCCACTTTGCCATACTGGTCAAGATCTTACAGATCTTACAGATCTCTAACACCAAAGCTCATTAAACCAAGCTGAGGCCCAAATCAGAACCATAAACAGAGCCAATCACATAGAGTCAGTGCACTCCCAGCGAGATTCCTGCTATACTTCATTTAGTGGACAGAGTGAAAACATCACTTTAGTCACTAAAAAGAATCTGCACCTCACAAGTATTGTCTTTATGAGTCTTTGGGATTAAATGGGGTTGTTTCTACAACCTTGGACAAGTTATTTTGTCTTTCTGTCTACCATTTTCTCATCTGGAATTGGGAATAAAAATAGTACCTACCTTACCCAGTTGTAACACGAGAGCCCATAGTGTCTCAATCCCACAGCAAGGTGTCAGAAGCCAAGTACCTGAAGTTTCTTAAACTATGTAAAATAGTAATTTAGTTGAAGTTACCAGGCCCAAGCCAATTTTTTTGCTGTGTGCAGGCTGACAGGACATGTGACATAGAAAGTTAGATCTTTGTTAGGTGCTTGAACCCTCAAGGCATGGGAGGCCTGTGTTCAGGATGAGAATTCACAGGCTCCAGGGACCACAGAGCACTCTCCTCAGGGCACCTTCTGCTGGTTTGTGATTCCCAACTGACAGAAAGCCAGAGGGGATGGCTGCAAAGGAGGACTGAGTGGGCATGTGCAAAGGGAGAGAGAGGAAGAGAGGAGGAGAGAGGAGAAGAGAGGAGAGATGTTCTAAAGGCATTGTATTCGATTCTTACTGCTGCTGCAATGAATTACCACAATCTTAGTGGCTTATAATAGCACAGATCTATTACAGTACAGTTCTAGAGGTCAGACGTCTCAAGGTAGTCTCACTGGGCTTTTGAAGGCTTCAGATGAGAACCTGGTTTCTAGCCCTTTCCTGCTTCTAGAAGCTGACTGTATCTCTTGGCTTACAGCTGCTACCTCCATTTTCACCGTGTGTCCCTCCAACTCTGCCTCTGTTGTCATACTAAATTTTCCTCCTATGATTCTCCTTCCTCCCTCTTACAAAGACCCTTGTGATTCCATAGAGCCCACCTGAATAATCCATTGAAAACGTTATCTCAAGGTCCAAATCCTTAATCATATCTGTAAAGTCCCTTTTGCCATGTAAGGTAATATAGTGACTGTTCTGGAGATTAGAATCAGACATCTTTGGAGGGACACATTGCTCTGTCTACCACAGCAGTGATGTGTATAACCTGTGGCTTTGATGTATCCACTGTTTGCTCTTTGGAGTTCCCTCCTAACACTGCAGCCACCTGGTTTGTTCATCTGACTTCTTTCTGCTTTCCTAAAAACCTCCTTCTTGCTCAGCTAAATCGTCTTCTACTCACAGAGAAAAGACAGGATCTATTTTATTGTATATGGGATGGGAAAAGTATACTTTAGACTTGGTAGTTTTTAATGGTCATGCCTCCCCCCTCCCTTTTTTGAGATGGAGTCTGACTCTGTTACCCTGGATGGAGTGGTGTAGTTTCATAGTTCACAGCAACTTCAAACTCTTGGGCTCAAGTGATCCTTTTGCCTCAGCCTCCTGAGTAGCTGAGACCATAAGCACCTACCACGACACCTGGCTATTTTTTAGACACAGAGTGTCAGTCTTGCTCAGGGTGGTCTCAAACTCCTGAGCTCAAGCAATCCACCCACCTCAGCATCCTGGAGGGCTAGCATTACAAGCATGAGCCATCTTGCCAAGCTATAATGCCCTTTGAGTGTTTTGAGGAAGAGGCTACTCCCTGTATATAAACCAAAGGGATGAAAATGTGATCAACAGAATTTGCCACCTGCCTTTCTTCAGGGCTGTCTTCTGCGTTGCATCTGATTGTTCCTCAGATGTTGGGCTTCCTGTTTTGTCTCCTTCAATTCCCACCATCTTTCTGGTGTTCACTTGTTTCTGACCTCTACGTTAGTTTGTTGTGGCTGTCATCACAAAATTCCACACAATAGGTGGCTTAAACCATCAGTCCCCAACATTTTTGGCACCAGAGACCAGTTTTATGGAAGATAATTTTTCCACAGGCTAGGATGGGGGGATGATTCAAACCCATTACACTTACTGTATACTTTATTTCTATTATTTTTACACTGTAATATGTAATTATACAACTTGACCATAATGCAGAATCAGCAGGAGCCCTGAGCTTGTTGTCCTGCAACTAGACAGTCCCATCCTATATTTAACAGCCACTCCCCAGGGCTAGCATCACCACCAGCTCCCCCTCAGATCATCAGGCATTAGATTTTCTTAAGGTGCACACAACCTAAATCCCTCACAGATGCAGTTAACCGGGGGGTTAGCTCCTATGAGAATCTAATGCCACAACTTATCTGACAGGAGGTGGAGCTCAGGCATTGAAGCCAGCAGTGGGGAGTGGCTGTAAATACAGATGAAGCTTTGATGGCTCATTTACCCACTGCCTACTCACCTCTTTCTGTGTGGCCCAGTTCCTAACAGGCCATAGACCAGTATTCATCCACGGCCTAGGGGTTTGAGACCATAGGCTTTAAACAAAGGAAGCTTATTTTATCACAGTTCTGGAGGCTAGGAGTCAGCAGATTTGGTTTCTCTTGAGGCCTCTGTCTTTGGTGTGTAGACGACTGCCTTTTCTTTATGTCCTCACATGATCTTTTCTCTTTGTGTGTGTATCTTCTGTGTCTCTCTCTGTATGTCCTAATCTCCTCTTCTCATGAGGACACCAGTCTGATTAAATTAGGGCCCCCCCCCAATACCTTATTTTAACTTAATTATACCTCTATAGAGCCTATGTCCAAATATAGTAACATTCTAAGGTATTGGGACTTAGGGCTTCAACATATGAATTTCAGTGGTGGAGGGTAGGCATAATTCAGTTCACAACAACGTCCATGTATGCCCTTTCCCCCTGTCACACACAGTGCCTGTCAACCCTGGTCTCTTTAACTACCACCTGCCTCCATCGTTCCTAGCTGTTACCTTATAGGATGGCAGACAACCCAGCTCAGCTAACTGCAAACACTATGACCTCATAAAATCAAATTTGGTAAATTCAGAGAACCTATCACTAGGCTAAGCCACTGTAGGTATAAAATAATTTGGCATTTTTTTAAAATAACATTTTGGTTCCAACAAGGATAAGTCCCACTTTTTTTTTTCTGTTAAATATTTGTTGTATTCTCTTTAAATGAGTTTTTATTAATTCATTAATTTATTTTTCCTTCCATCTATTTTTCTGAGTATTTTTTTTTTTCAAATTAATAAGAAGGTACAATGTTTAGGTTATCTTGTTCTCACTTCCAGGGTAAAGTTCCATTTGTAGATGAGCCCCTTACCCAAGGGCCATGTTATACCACCTGCTTAAAGTACAAAAGCCCCAGAACATAACAGCCTAAGAGCTAAAGTACATACATAACAAGAGAATGATGGAAGGTCCCATGATTTCACCCCCTTTGGGGTAGCTGCATCAGGGGACAGTTGTGGGGAATTAAGACCCTGGGTTCCAGCCTTAGACCTGCCCTAGCAAAGTAGAAAAACAGACACCGCAGACCCCCTTTTCAGTTCAACCTATCTCTCTGTAAAACAATCACAATCATGCTTGCTGAAAGTATAAACTAAAATCTCTGGAGGTTCTTAAAATCTGAAGTAAATGCGTAACCATGACATTTTGCTTAAAAGCCATATTATTGATGCCCCGATGTGATCCCGTATTAAGTGATGTCTCAAGGTATGGAGTGCTGAGAGCCTTTGTGATTGTAACGGAGAAAGCCAAGAAGTCAGCCATTCTCATTAACCCCTAAAATCCTAAGTGTCTGTATTTAAGTCCTGGTTCATTTTCATTTTCAGTTCCCCAAACAGAACGATTAAGGAACCAGGGAAAAGGGAGTGAGGAATAAAACGAAACTTCTGAAATCATAAACGAAAAAGAACTTTAGGTTTGGAGAACATTTCTAGAAAAATAGAAACAAGGCATAGATTCATTGATTCTGCCTCAGGTATTTTCTGCAGGGCAATAAAATAACTGAGGTGTGCCTCCCAGATGCAGTTATGCCAGTTAGGAAGCTCAGAGGCCAGGGAGGGAGGGCTATGTCCCCATAGTAATTCTGCTGACTTTCAAAGCTGACAGAGAACTTGCAGTCACCCAGAGGCAGGGCTGGAGTTAGAGCTCATGCCCTTACCTCCGCCCCTGAGAAGGTGGCCTCTCCGCTGTTGGCTTTCCATGCTTGGGAACTTGCTTGAGTCATCTGAGATCAGCTGGGGCACAGCAAGTGAGATTTGGGGAGAGAAAAGAGTATAGGGTGAAAGAAGAGAGGAAAGGAGGGTGATGCCTGTGGTTCAAAGGAGTAGGGCGCTGGCCCCATATGCCGGAGGTGGTGGGTTCAAACCCATCCCCCGCCAAAAAGTACAAACAAAAAAAAAAAAAAAAGAAGAAGAAGAAGAGAGAAAAGGAATACAAGAGAACAATATATCTCTTTGCCCTGGCCCTCCAGCACATCCTGAAAACCTATTCTAAGCTGATTTTAATTAGAAGTATCTAGAGAAAGAAATTGAATACAATTTCCAAAAACCATAACCTTTTCCAAATGGCATTCTTTTCACGAGCTTTCCCCAAACCAGTTTACATGCATTTACTGTGAGACTAAAGAAATTTCCTGTTTTCCCCCTTTTCCATTTAAATTTTGACTTTTTCACATTTTCTTCAGTTTTGTTTCCCATGGCCCTTTACTAGGCAAAAAGGGTGTGTACCTGCGCATATGCCCGAGAAATGAAGGAAAATTAATAAACTAGCAAGAGGATTGGAGGGCAAGTTATGAAAGGAGGGTGAAGAGCTAAATTTATATAACCTAGAAAAAGAGAAGGCTCTGGAGGACCATGATAAAGTTACACTTCACAGAAGCAATATAAATGAAGGGAGGGAATTACTCATAGTCTCAGAAGATGGCAGGACAGAAGGGCTGGCCCTGAGCCAAGGCTGGGAAAGGAGATAGTGATGGATGATAAAGGCAGAGACCAAGAGAGCTCCTGGTGTGGATACCACAACCCTGCCCTTCCAGTTCATGTCAAAGGGAGATGAGGACTCCAGCAATGTCATGGTTAGCTGAGCAGTTCCACGGAGCTTTCCAACCTACAGCTCCCTCCTAGTCTGGCAAAGTCTACTGTTGTGCTATAGAGTCACAGAAAGAGGAATTTTTTCTTTTTTTGACTCCAATATGGATGAACTTCCCCTGAAAGTCACTTTGTTTAAATCAGGAGTTAATATGAGGGTACATACAAGTAAGTTACATCATTTACATTTGTAAGATAAAGTCCAAAGTCTGAGTTGCAGTTGAGTCCTCCACCCAGGAAGTGTGCCATATGCCCCTACATTATACAAAAGTAACTTTTTAAAGAACCAAACTTCCCTCCCAAAATATAGAAATCCTTTCAAGCATAACACTCCAGTGACTTGTGTTCATTTTTTAATTCTATCTTGCTGTTTAATTTTTGATCAATTGGAGCTATTTTAATGCACATGGGGGTTTTTGTCTAGCCAAAAAAAATGAGGGCAATCCCTTTAACTCTGAGCCTGAAAGCAAGGATATTTGGTGGCTGATCAAAGAGCTCCACACCTCCCAAACTTGCAGGTCACTGAGTGGTGAAGAGAAGGCAGGAGGTTGAGGTTCTCCTTCTCACCCTGCTGTTGTATTAGTTCTCTATTGCTCTTAGCAAATTTCTACTAACTTAACAGCTTAAACAACATACTTTTATTATTTCATAGTTTCTGTGGGCAGAAATCTAGGCATGGCTTTGCTGGGTCTGCTTTTCTGAGTTGCTCCTTTGCTAGATCCAGGTGTCAGCCCTGCATCTCTTAGAAGGCTGCCATGGCAGTGTGGGTGGGCCACAGGCATGCTGAGGGTTGCCTGGGGCAGGATCTGCTCCCCAGCTCACTCAAAGGTTGTTGGTAGGATTCACTTCTTCAGGCTGTTGAACTGAGGACTTAGTTCCTTGCTAGCTGCTCACCAGAGACCATCCTCAGTTCCTTCTCCAAGGGCCTCTCCCACATAGGAGCTTGGTTTACCAAAATGAGCAGGCCCAGGAGGCAAGAGAGTGAATGAGAGAACAATGCCAGCAGAACAGGCATCACAGTCCCTTAGAACTTATTCTTGGAAGTGACTTTCCATTATTTTTGCTGTATTCTGTATGTTGGAAGCAAGTCATTAAATCCAAACCCCAAATAAGGGGCAAGAATTACATAGAGAGTGGATAACAGGAGGCAGGACCCCTGGAAGTCATTTTAGAAGGCTGCCCACCACAGCACTGACCAGATAAGTGCCCTTGGGCCTTAGCACTTTCCTCTGTTTAATATAAAAACAACAAACTTATAAGCACATCAGGATGACAAATTCACTGTAGGCCAGAGACTGGTAGGCTGCATTAATTTGCAAAATGGATCACACTTGGGATAATAGGTGAGAAGGGACACTAAGAAAGGGGCTTCAAGGGCCATGGGGGTGGGGGAACTGGCCTGCTGACTAGGAAGCCTGGAGGGCCCATAAGAATGTGGGTATGAAGTAACCTAGGTAACCAAGGACCAATAGAAAGAGACAGTCAGTGACCAATAGAGAGAGAGAGAGAGAGAGACAATCAATGACCAATAGAAAAGGGCAATACTGCCTGAAGACACAGAGAGGCCAGTGAAAGATTTGCAACCAATTTCTACTGGAGTATTTATGCCCTGCAGGCATTTGCCTCCAGTCTCTCTAGTCTTCTCTCCTTCATGAGAAGGATCCACTTCTAACTCTTTGGAAGTGCTCTAAACTTTCTCTTTATTCTTCCTACATAAAATATCTGTTACCCTGAAACTTGTATAGGTGACTTTTACTTTCTGTCTTCACTGCCTGTGCTGCTCCGGTTTTATTTTTGGCTTCCACTCACTTTCATTTTCCTTTACGGTTGAACTTTCTAGCTCAGGTGAGTAATCGAACCAGGTCTATTGGACCCCTGATCCCCAACAATAGGCAGCATTATTAACAATAGGCAACGACCTCTACCTGCTCTGCTGGATATTATTTAACATCAAATCTCTTACAAAAGACAGGCCCATCTGAAAGAAACTCAGTGAGGACTAGACCTGCTGGTCACCAGTCTCTGCCAATCTGCTTAACACATTGTAGATGGACGGTACATAGTAGAGTCTCTATACATCTTTGTTTTCTTCCATTCTCCTACTAGCTGTGTCCCTTGTATCTGGCCAAAGCAAATGGCATAGGTTCTTCTGTTGGCTATTGTTCCAAACTCCTGTAAGGGATTAAATGATATTGATGACTGCTAGAGGAATGTTTCCTTAGAACACATGCTTAGCTCTTGCTAAAACAAGTGGACATTGCTTACCAGAGGGAAGGTCAGCTGGCTACCTGGTTCTCCTGGCCCAAACTAGCCCTACTTGCACTCTCGTCAAACTAAACAGAGCAGCACTTGCTAAAAAGGTTATGTTGAGCCAGGCAATACTTTTTGATAATAGAAATGATAGGCACATCATCATTTCTTCAATAAATATTTATTGAGCCCCTCCTGTCCTGGAACCGACCTTGGGTTCTCCTAGTGTATGAAGGACACGGTGACAATTCACTGTGACAAGTGCTGGGAGATGGGAGTAAATGTTCCAAGATGGTGGGGGAGGGGACATCTGGTCCTGTGTGGAGCCAGTGATGGCTTCACAGAGGACACAGTGAGGGGCCTCCTGCTCACAGGGCGTGATCCACAACTCCAATTTTTGCTTTTCTGTTTTTTCTTCCATTTTTGCTTTTGATGTCAAAATGTTTTACGGAGGATAATCTCATTCATCCTCCGGTCCCTCTGGGATTGTGGAAAGGACCCAGGCTCCATATTACTCTGCCTAACAGGGAGATAGCCGAGTAGGAAGCCTGCAACATAAAAGCAGAAGTTTCCCTGGAGACCACACCACTGCCTAATAAGATCCCAAGGTAGGGTATAAGCCAGTCTCTGGCAGCATGTGGATTGCTCAGCTCTGCTGGGCTTGAGACAAGAGCTGCCTGGAAATCACATTATTCATGGCATTTACACATTGCTGCCTCGGGACTGACTATCTACATTATTACCAGTGACGTGGCTAGCAATAGAAAGTTATAACAACACTGTACTTTGTGTAATGTTTTAAAAATTTCTCACATGATAGCAGCGTAGAGGTCTGAGGCTCAAAAGGTAAGTTGTCATATTCTTTCACCAAGCCTCACATAGACTGAATTCAAAGTCCTTAGAGGGATCACCTAAACATTACTGATGTACCAAGTCCAGGATAAAGACAATGTACATATGTGGAATGCATGATTATTGAATATTAGATCTAAGAGATTCACATTTTTTTAAATTAAATCGTAGCTGTGTATCTTAATGCAATCATGGGGTACAATGTGCTGGTTTTATATACAATTTGAAATATTTTCATCAAACTGGTTAACATAGCCTTCACGGCATTTTCTTAGTTATTGTGTTAAGACATTTATATTCTATACCTAGTAAATTTCACAGGT
>CAUYQV010164734.1:0-20258 GCA_963574575.1 Galagoides demidoff
TGTGGCGGGCGCCTGTGGTCCTAGCTACTTGGGAGGCGGAGGCAGGAGACTCACTCGAGCCCAGGAGTTGGAGGTTGCTATGAGCTGTGATGCCATGGCACTCTACCCAGGGGGATAGCTTGAGGCTCCGTCTCAAAAAAATAAAATAAAATAAAATAAAATAAAATAAACAGATTATTGTGAGTTTATAAATACTTATACCTATTGAATTGGAAATTTTACAAAAGTACAGAAAGTGGGCAGACCTTATTTTGGTAAACAGTTGGATCCCTCCTATTCTAAGTCACCCCGAGGCACCGCAGTTTGGCAGAATGGGCTCTGGCTCTCTCTGGGTTCTTACTAAGAGCAACACCCAGGGAGCAGGACTGTCATAAGTTCCAGGCTTTGAAGACAGAGGAATCTGGGAAAGAACCTCCAGCCTCCGCCACTTCACAGGGTGCGACTTCAACTCTCAATTTTCCTAATCTATACAGACATTAGCATTAATGCATTAAGTTGCTATGAAGATTAAATTAAATCAAAGCATTAAGCAGAGTGCCTGTTGCATCCTCTGTTCTCAACAGATATTAGCTGTTATTGGTAAGAAAAAGATAAATATTTTGGTGCCTAAATTTAAACACTGACTATGCTAATGATAAAGGCTTCTATTATCAATAGATATTAACAGAATCTTCACATAGAGGTTTAGGGAGGAAAAAAGACTCACTGAACTATTTAATTAAATTTCTAGTCACCAGCTGAAAATGTCCTCCCTTCTTCCAACTCCCATCTACAACTCTGACAAACTATTCGTGCAAACTTGGCTCAAATGTCATTGCCTTCCCACAAGCACCCAGGCAAAGGCTCTCGCTTCCTCAGAAGCACGCACAGCTGCAGTTTGTACCGTGCTGCACATTTCTTGTTGCAGTAGACATTTTGCATTTATTACTTCTGAACTATCAATACCCTGAGGGCAGGGACTGGGGTATGGACTCAGCATTAGACATTTACCCATAAGAGGTGCTCAACAATCTTTACTTGAATAAAAGAGAAAATAAGTAGACAGCTAAAAGGATGAACGAACAAACATATTTCAAGAGATGTTAATTTATCAAGATTAAAGAACTTCAAAAAACTGCCAAATAACTGTAAGTTCACATTGCTATACTATTTTGCTCTTCTTGATGGCTTTTCATGCTTCACTATAACAACAAAGACTGAACCAGAATTCAAATGATGCCCTCTACAGAGTATAGTGGACATACCAAAAGATTATAAATTAATACATTTTTACTTTCAAAACTCTGCTCGGTATACTGGGGCGGGCTGTCTAAGGCTTCAAGGAAAGTGGAAAATAAAATACTCCATTTAATTGTATCCAATTTTTAAAGGTTGTAATTTACACATAGTGAATGTACAGATCTTGGTTCTACAGTTTGAATGGTTTTGGCAAATGGCTACATGTATATATGTAACCTGCACTCCTACCAAAATAAAGACCATTTCTCAGTCCACAGTACTCCAACTCACCCCTTCCCAGTCAACGTTCTTCCCCTCCCTCCACACCCAGAAGCAGCTACTGATCTGACTTTTGTCACCATAGATTACCTTTAGCTATTCTATAACTTTACATATGGAATCATACAGCATAAAGTGTTTCATGCCTGCCTCCCTCCATGTCTTTTAATGGCTGTGAGAGTCACCCCTGCCATTAGATGTATCAGTAGTTTGCTCCTTTTTATGGCTGAGTAGTGTTTAACGTGGGTGTCCAAACCTTTTTCTTTTCTGCTGCGCATTGGAAGAATAAGTTTTCTTGGGCCACACATTAAATACACGCAAACGCTAAGAAAAGCTGAAGAGTAAAGAAAAGGTCCATCCATACTTTTCATGATACTTGATGCCAAAGGTAAGCAAAAAAAAAAAAAAAAAAGCCCCCACAAAATTAGCATGTGGCCCATGGGGCCACAGGTTGGACACCTGTCTAGTGTATGGATAGCCCAGATTGTTTATCGAGGTTCTTGTTGATAGACATTAGGACAACACTGTGATATATTAAGAAATACGTATTTGATCTCTGCCCACAGTTTCCAGCATAGAGACCCCCAAATCATTGTAACTTCCTGAGTGAGATGGGTGCCAGGTTCATCTTTGCCCCCAGTTCCTGACATAGAGCTTCTGATCCTCTGGGATTTCCTGGGTACTAGGAGTATCTTTTGTTCTAATGAGATTACTCTTGGTGGGTGCCTAGATGGTGTGGGCCACCAGAAAGACCATGACACGATTAGAAGCTTAGAACTTTCAGTTCCATTCCCCCATCTTCCAGGAAGGAGAAAGGGGTAAGAAATTTTGTTAATAATTGATCACCCCCACGTGATGTAGCCTCACTTCTTGTTGCAGTAGAAATTTTGCATTTATTAACTTCTGAACTATCAATACCCTGAGGGCAGGGACTGGGGTGTGGACTCGGCATGCCTGTTCAGCATTAGACATTTACCCATAAGAGATGCTCAATAATCTTTACTTGAATAAAAGAGAAAATAAGTAGATAGCTAAAAGGATGAACGAATAAACATACTTCAAGAGATTTTTTTATATAAAAATTCTAAGGGGATCAGAGAGCTTGTAGGTTGATGAACACATTGAGATGCTGGGATGGTGGCACGCCCAGAGAGAGGGCCAAGAAGCTCTGCACCCCTTTCCACATACTTAGCCCAAAGTACTGCTTCATCTGGCTGCATCCTTTCAGCCATCTGAATCCTTTAAAATACTCTCTTGAATAAACTGGTAAACAGAAGTGTTTCCCTGTGTTCTGTGGGCTGCAATAGCGAATTATCTAAGAGGGAGGTGGGGTAACCTCTATTCAAACAGAAGTTGTGAGTAACTTGGGAACCTACAGTTGGCATCTGAAGTGGGGGATAGTCTTGTGAGACTGAGTCCTTAATCTGTGACAGGTCTGCACTGATTCTGTTAGTGTCAGAATTAAATTGAACTGTAGGACACTTGCTGGTATCAGGAAGTTGGTCAATATGGAAAAAAACCCACACATCTGGTTTTGAGAGTATATTACCAGAAAACTGCTAATATAGTTTTTTCCTACCATACACACTAGGATTTTCTACTTCGGGGCTTTTCTCAATGAAGCTGCCATGAACATTCTTATGTACCACGTTTGTGGACATATATTTTCATTTCTCTGGGCTAAATACATACAATTTTCCAGCGTAGTTCTATTGTTTTATACCCACCCCAGCAATAAATGAAAGTTCCATATTGTCCCAACATCCAGCGTTCTCAAACTTACTCATTCTAGCTATCTTAGTGGGTAGGTAGTGGTGTCTCACTTTGCATTTCCCTGATAACTAATGTTCATTTTCATGGGAGTGACCAGACATGCCTTGTTTTTAAAAGTGTCTGTTTAAATCTTCTGCCCATTTTAAAAACAAGACTGACTTCTTTTAGTAGTTTGATTGTAGGAATTCTTAATATATTCGGGACTCAAGCAACCCTTTTTCGAAAATAGGTATCAGAAATATTTTCAGCACAGTCTGTGGCTTGCCTATTTATTTTCCTAATGTTGTGTTATAAACAGCAGATGCTTTCATTTTTGATGAAGCCAGATTTGTCAGTGTTTTTAATGTGAGTGCCCTCTGTGTCCTCTCCAAGATAAATCGCAAAGATGTGTCCTTTGGAAGCTGTGATGTTTGATCTTTTAAGTCTCAGTCCTGATTCATTTCAAGTTAATTTTTGTTTGTGATATAAGGCAGGAATCAAAGTTCTTTGTTATTTCCCAGGTAGATAAAACGCTTTTCCCAGCAACAGACACTGGAGACACTTTCCTTTCCCCTCCTTTCCCCATTAAATTGCTTTGGCATCCTTGTCAAATTTGACCACATGTGTGAGGATCTATTTTTGGACTTTCTATTCCATTGATCTATCTGTCTGTTCTCTTGCCAGTACCACACTGTCTTGGTTACAATAGCTTTAGAGTAAGTTTCAAAGTCGCAAAATGTAGGTCCTTCTGCTTTGTTCTTTTATATATAAATTTTAGAATCAGCTTGCCAAATTCTAATAAAAAGAGACGCTGGAATTTTCAACACTCTGCAGTTTATAGCTTCACAATTACTTACCAGCCCATAAGCCATCAGCGAGCAATTGGCATTTCAAAACATATGGCATTTCAACTAAAAGAAATTTTCCAAGAAAGACAGGCTTTCAAGTCATCAAAAATTCCATTGAGAGATTGAAATTTCCAACAAACCTTTTATAAACAATGTCTGTTTCTTTACTCATAGATATGACCTCTAATCATTCTTTTTGTGCAAACTTTAAGATATTAACTGAATTGCCTATGAATGCAAGATTTCTGTATATTCATTAGAAAATAGCAAAAGAACTTTTTGGTCAGTCATTCTGTTAAATTAATGGAAAACAATTCTCTCTAAAAGAAAATAGCTAAAAGTATTATCTTTTAGTTCCCTCCTTTCCAATTTATTTACTGTTTTTATATACATATGGCTAAATTTTGGATCTTACTAAGCTTTCAAACTATCCATGTATTAATCACAAAAATTGTCTTCTCTGGTTTTCAAACTGAGAAACTCATGAAATATTATATAGAAGATGTATCTATGGGAGAACATTTGGTTTTTTTGGTTTTTTTTTTTTTTTTTGGAGACAGAAACTTGCTCTGTCACTGAGGCTAGAGTGCCTTGGCCTCAGCCTAGCTCAGGGGTCCTCAAACTTTTTAAACAGGGCCAGTTCACTGTCCCTCAGATCATTGGAGGGCCGGACTGCGGGGTCCTAGGACAAGTCGGCTGCTAAACAGGACAGGCAGCGGCAGCAAAAACAGCCAGTAGGCTGGATAAATGTCCTAGGTGAGCCGCATGTGGCCCTCGAGCTGTAGTTTGAGGATGTCTGGCCTAGCTTATACCAACCTAAAACTCCTGGACTCAAGCAATCCTCCTACCTCAGCCTCCCGAGTAGTTGGGACGACTGGCACATGTCACCATGCTTGGTTAACTTTTCTATTTTTAATAGAGATGGGGATCTCACTTTGCTCAGGCTGGTTTCAAACTCCTTAGGTCAAGGGATCCTCCCACCTCAGCCTCCCAAATTGCTGGGATTCCAGGTGTAACTCCTGGTACCCAGCCATATGGGAGATTTCTTTTTAGAAAATACTTTCTAGCTCTTCATTTCCACAAACTCAAAGGAAAATCTTTACGTACTCATACGGCAAGAGACCGGGAGAACTAAACGGAGCACATACTTTGTGTCTTGGCTTCTCCCCTCCATTCACTATGGAGAAAAGCCAGAAAGTCAAGACAGGTCTGAGGTGGGTGAGTGGCAGTCCACATCCTTCCAGATTACACCTTCCATTTCAGTAGTGGAACTGACAACACATCAATATACATTTCTGCCAGAGACACCAGAAAATTATTTTCGGGGGTGTTACATTACCAATTGAATGCAATAAAAATTACAAAGCAGGCACAGTGTTATCCTGTTTCAACCCAGTCTCCCAGAGTCTCTCTCAACTGTGCCTTCTTTTCCAGTCCCACTCAGGGTCTAGAGGCCTTACCTTATTACACTTTTCAATTAATTTTTTTTTTTTTTAAAGAGACGGTGCCTTGCTCTGTTACCCAGGTTAGAGTGCACAGGGATGATCAGAGCTCAGTGTTACCTTGAACTCCTAGGCCCAAGTGATCCTCCTGCCCCAGCCACCTAAGTAGCAGGGACTACAGGCGCCTGTCACTAGGCCTAGCTAATTATATAGACACAGGTCTCACTATGTTGCCCAGGCTAGTTTCAAACTCCTGACCTTAAGTGATCCTCCCGCCTCAGCCTCCCAAAGTGCTAGGATTAGGGGTGTGACCAACTGTGCCCAGCCTTTAATTATTCAGACAACCATGGTGTAAACACCTGTTCGGTTAGGAAGACAGTACAAGGTCTTTCTTAGAATAAACCCTTTCTTTCCAAGAAAAACTTCAAGATCAAATATTATTCCTATTTTCAAAACAAAGCAACAGAAACTGCTATTATGGTCAAGCTCAATTTGGACACTACATGAGAATGATTAAAAACTAAGTACCCTTCAGAGAGAAATTTATATTCAAAAAGGACAATCTTCTTGACCCAAATGAGGCAAAACAAGCTAGGTACATATGGGCAGAGATCAGGGTAATAATATGGCATTTTTAAAGGAAGATAGTTTTAACCCTTCTTTGCTAATGACATCTATTCCTTACCCTCAAGAACTTGGCACTCTAATATGAATATTAAAAAAGAGAGAGTGTCTACTAACCTATAAGTGACCTCACTATTACTTACCAATGCCTAGACTTTAGCAGACCAAAACCATTAGAAGGGGGTCCTAGGAAGATCAGTTACCATACATACTAACAGGAACTCAAGCTCAGCATCAGGGTCCTACATACAGGTGAGCCTGCCACTGGGACAGAGCCTGACATCGTCTGTGGCCTTTTCTTAGCACACATTCTTGCTATTACAATTTTTTGATCTTTTGATTAGTGATTACGTCTTCTCGGGTCACTACCTTAACGTTTTACTTACATTTTTAATAATCAGGATGCATGTTCTAGGCATTTGACATATAGTGAGTACCTCCTTTTAAAATGTTTATGTGCTAAATTACTCAATTATTATTTGTACTAATTTTGTTCTCAGCCACCTATAGGTTCCAAACACTTCTCTTTACCCTTAACATGAACCATAGCTTAATCCTTAGAGGTCCCTGGAACAGCACACATATTGTAACCTCAAATGAAGCAGACTTGGAGACCCCAAAAGGTTTAGCAGTGAAGCTAATGGTTAAGTCAAGGGCTTTGAAGTGAGACACCCGAGTTTAAGTCTTATCTCTATTACATGCTAGCTGTGACCTTGAGCAGGTTACTGACCCTCTCTGCAATAGTTCCCTTATGTGTAACAAAAGCAGTGATATCTACCACACAGGGTTGGGTGGGGATTAAATTACCTCATTTTCATAAAGCGCTTGGCATTGTGTCTGGTACACAGTTGTAAGATGTCCTCCTTGACTAAACTTTACTTAGGCTCTTCTGAATCCTCTTCTCAACTGGGCCTCAGACTTCTGTGTTCCTCTTAGCATCACCCAGTTGTAGTAAGAATCTTGCTAGATCAGGTAGAGAGAATCCACCCCCTCCAATATCTCATCAAATGCCTCATTCCCCACCACTGGCATTTGATCGCCCTTGCTGGCCTGACTACAGCAAGAAAATCAAAAGGTCTGTTTAACCAGAATCCCCTCCTGCCCAGTGCCGTTTCTTTTCCTTAGTAATGTTGCATCCACTGACTCCTACCTTGCCCCATGCTCTATTTGAAACTGAGCCCAGCTCTATACTGGGGTCTCTTCCCCTATTATAATATATCCTGAATAAAATCTGTTTTTTACTGCTTTAACTGCTGTCCAGCTTTTTTTTTGTTTTTGAGACAGTCTCACTTTGATGCCCTTTGTAGAGTCATAGCTCACTGCAACCTCAAACTCTTGGCCTCAAGAGATCCTCTTACCTCAGCCTCCAGAGTAGCAGGGACTACAGATGCTTGCCACAACACCTGGCTAGTTTTAGAGATGGGATCTTGCTTTTGCTCAGGCTGTTCTCAATTCCTGAGCTCAAGCAATCCACTCACCTCAGCCTCCTAGGGTGCTAGGGTTACAGGCATAAGCCACCATGCCTGGCCCTTTTTTAAAAACAATTTTTGGTCCATAGTTTGGGTCTGGATTCGAATTACCATCAGATACTCAGATACAATAATCAACTCTTAGCACACATTGAGGCCTTTGTCTCTAGTCTGCTTGCTTGTTTGGGAATCTGGTGGTAAGTGTGACTCCAAAATCCAAGGCTCTAGACAAATGTCCACTGAAGAAATGTCTTCAGATTCAGAGTCTTCAGATTCTGATTATACAGTATAAAGCTGGGGTTAGAGGCCAAAATTTCTTTGTTTGAAAGGTACCTAGTTGGAAAAGTACCTAGTGGGCCAGAAGTCTTTCTCTCCAGCTTGTCATTTCAAGTAGGAATTCATTCCTGACTCCGGGGCTGGAAATCCTTTTTTCTCTCTGTCACTTCTATTTAATCCTGCTTCTCTCATGGGAATTTCTCGGTTAAAAGAAATGCTCCCTTCTCAACCCTGCTGAGCATATGCTCTGCCATTCTAGTCCTTACTGCTTTCCTTCCCATTAAAAAAATCTTACTGAAAACTCTTCAAATGCGGATGCCCCAAATTAGGCCCTGTAAGAAGGGCACTAGAGTAGAACAGAAGAAAACTTGGGGTGCACAGTGGGCTGCTTAATCTACTTGGTATAAAGAAGCAAAAAAAAAACCACCACCAGCTAAATAATTCAAGCCTCCTTTTCCTTCACACTTCTGAGGCTCTTAAACAATGTCTTCAGAAAAATTTCCTGACTCAGTAAACCACTAAGAGCTGACACCGGCACCTCCGTATTCCCCTCCCAGCTCTCCTTACAGCTTTCTCTCCCAGAATGGCCTCCACTGCCTCCACCTTCAGGCCCTCAACCACCTGTAAGCATGAGCTTCCCCAGCCCCGTCTTCTACAGATGAAGTCCACAGTCAGCCAGTTCCTGTCCCCAGGTGGGGCCAACAGAGGAGAGATCATTTAAACCTTGGTCTAGGTCCAAATAACAACCCACACTCAGACTTTCCTGATCCTAGGAAGGAAGGGAAGAAGTTTGTTGAACAATTTAGAATCATTCAAGGAGCATATTCTCTGATTTATATCAGTCTACCTGCATATTGCTGGTGCCTACAGATGCCCTCCTTTAGTTTAAAATAGCCAAATGAACTGCTTTTCCAAAAGAACTTTAAGGGTCTCATACTACCACTTATTCCCTGGGAGGAGTAAGAGAGAAATTACTAGAAGTCCTCGCTCAGATCAGTCCTGTCAAAACTGATGGGTCATAAATCCAACATGTCAACAACAACGGGAGGAAACCGCCACTTGATCACCATCAGTAGAAGGAACTTGACAGCAACATTCAGGGCTTCGCCTGACTCCACCCACAGCCCTCCTGTTGAACAGAACTGCTCTCCTTTATGAGCAAACAGCTCCACCAATACGGGACATGGATGGACACAGAATCCATGGAAGAGAGAAATAGAGCCTTCCATGCATTTTCCTAGGATTCCTCAATATCATAAAACCACAAGGACGTGAGGGGTTCTCCCTAATAAGAGGGGCATCCAACCCCTACTTCTAAACCATGCAATATTTCTACTTGGCCATTAAAAGGGGTATCAGTCCAACATCTGGCATCTGTCATTAAAATTGTCATACCTACATTTTCCTTGGAGCTGATACTAATACTATTCTGTTATCTCTTCCACTGTGCAATATTTCAGAGTCATCAGTCTGTGTTCTGCCTTTTTTAGGATTTCCCCTCATACAGAATTCTAATACTTACTTGTTTTCACCTGGGAAAGCCAACAACACACCTGGACTGTTGTGCCCCAAGGATTTACTGAAGCTCTACATATTTCTCATGCACCTGAAATGCCCACCTGATGAACTTAAAATTCCCAGGAAATGCCGCTTCTATTCATACCCATATGATCTCCTTCTATGCTCTGACAGTGATGACAATTCTCTTTTCGACACTAAACAGCTTCTTAAGGCAACAGCAAGAAAGGGCCAAAGGTTTCTAGAGACAAAATTCGGTTACACTCACTGTGTACTGAGTATCTGGGTCACGATATTTTGGGTGCAGTTAAATCACCTACATAGACCGAGCCTCTACTATTCAACATTTTCCTCTCCCTTGAAACGAAATGACAACAGAGACGTTTCTGGATCTTGTGGGATATTGGAAGACATGGACACCTAGCTTCTCTACAATTGCCTCATGCCCTGATCAGGGAGTCATCCCAGACCCAGTGGTCCAGGATCCTCTAACCAAAGACACTCTCAGGAATTCCAAGGGCTCTCTCTTCCCACCGCCACTCTCTGCCTTCACCCTGACTTTTCCTCACATGAGATGAGCCTTGCTCTTCATTTCTCTGCCTCTAAATTTAGAAGCTCCCACATCCCTACCCCTTTCCTTACCTTTCACAGAATAGTCCAGTTCTGGCAAAAATCTTGCTACATCAGTGCAGAGAACATTCCAGCCTTGATGTCTGATAGAACTCCTCACCCTCCACCCTTAATATTTGATCATCCCCACCTGCTTTCCGTAAGAACTGTTAGGTCTGTTTCACCAGAACTCCCTACTCCCAATGACTCTTTCCTCTCAGTACTTTTCCATCCTCTGATTCCCCTTGCTCCTTGGCTATACATCTCCACTTGTCCACAGCTGTATTCAGACCTGAGTCTAGTTCTAACTCAAAGTCTCTCTTCCCCTCTCATAATAGTTCCTGAATAAAATCTGCTTTTACCACTTTAACCACTGTCCAGCTCCAGTTTTCTTTAAAAATAGCGAGCATTCAATACTGAGAGTCACTAGCATTACCCAGTCTGTCAGTTTTACTTCTAACTAGAAACGGCTATCTTGAGTAGATGTAATATTATTTAAATTATTTATATTTTGTCACTAGCTTCCTCATTAGAAAAACTTGAATCTAGTTCCTCCCTCTAACTCCACACAGGACCTTAAAGAAATAAGTTCAGCAATTTGAAGTCTGTAACACCGCAGGAAAATACTGCTGCTATTACTATAATTGAGCAAATTACCTCCTATAGTAAGTATTTCTTTTTCTGCTCTGTAAGAGAACTCATTTCTCATTGGTGAGAACTTTCCACAGGCTTATGAAGCAGCCAGGTGTTACAGAGATAACACAGATTTTGGTTCTAACTCTGCCACCTCCCAGCTCAGTAATGTTAGGCAATTATAAGTTACCCAGTCTCTTTTTTCCCCTCTTTTTAAAGATTGTAATAATGAGATCTGTCCTTCACTCCATGTAAAAGCACTTTGTAAATTGTAAAATGCTAAGCATAGACTATGTATCGTGAGTGTGTATTACAATGATTTGCATAAAATTTGTACAAACTAGTTTGTACCACTAGTTTGTGAAATTATGGGAAAAGTTCTATTTTACATTTAAATATACTCTCCGAATACTCATGAGAGTTCCCTTGAAATGTAATGACACCAAATTATTTTTTAAAAGCAGGACATATGGATTCCATCTTCATGTCCTAACCCCTTCTCCTGAAGCCATGAAGAACGTTTGCTTTCTAGACCCCAGAGTATACAGATTCATTTTCGTCAAATTTCCCCTGAGGTAAGGTGAAGTGAACATTTTGACCGACCACATTGTTTTCAAAAAATGAAAAGGAAACATTGAAATGTCAAAAATCCACAGAATAAGTATTAAAAAGAATAATCCTACGTAATCTGATGAAGCAACTGACTGAGCAGACCACTTTCTCTGATGTCAGTAGATCAGAAGGAAGGTCACTTGTGTATTAAAAACCTGCCATAATCATCAGGGGGAAATGGAGAGCAGCCTGTTCAGGAACATGGGTGGGAAGTGGCCCAGTAGGTTTGTTTTGTCTCTTTCATATTCTACAAATAGACTCAGAAAACGAGATTTGAGGATCGTCTGTCACCTGGGGCTGTGTGATCTGTATCATTCTAATTGTATCTACTCAGTAATGCATTAAATTAAAAACATCATTTCTACATTCCTAATGGGAAACTTAAACACACTACTATTATTAGCAATTATGAAGACATAATGCTAGCAATGTAGTAATGTTTCAATAATAACCGCTTACATTTTGATAGATTTTTAGTATTTATCAAGATGATTCTTTCTGGACTCTTCACCCTCTATAAGGTATACAAGTTAGATATTGAAGGAGCTAAGAAAATTTCACCCCAAAATATGATTCCTTGATATAAAGATTATTTTGAATTAAAAGTTTTCATAATCAGGAAACTCTGCACAAAGACTTTCCTCTATCTACCTAAAATCTTAAAGGACCCCTAGACTCCTTATCACGTGCTAATAACCCGGCCCTAAGGTCATTTGAAGCACAGGACCTACCTGTCTCTCAGGTTAATTTACTAATCAATCTGTTTCCCTCCATCTACCCATCCCCCTTAGGAACTCCTTGCTACACATATACTTTCCCGTTTCTCTCCCTCCTCCCATCTGAAAGGCATCTTTAAAAGCCACTATCACTGAAACTTGTTCCCCCATGCGCATGGTATTTGGAAATAAACCTTTCTGTTATTAATATACCTTCACTGTGAGTTGATCTTTTCAGCAAAATGACCTAGGGGAAAAGGGCAAGTTTCCCCTTCAATATCCTATTTTATAGATGAGAAAACTAAGGTTTCCAGAGGTCGAGTGGTAAATATTTACATCAATTACTTAATGGAAAAGTGGAAATTAAAGTCCTAGTCTTATGCTTTTTAGAAAACACTACAAAGTTTTAAATGGACAAAAGAAATAAACACATATAACCAATAGTCAGTCAGCAAACATTCAACTATGGGCTGATGCCCCACTGTCGCTCAGGTGCTGCAGGGTCATCTGGAAGCTGCCACTGAACCACACAGTTAGACAAATGTTTCTGATTCCAGTGAACACCAGACAAAAGGATCTACTCTCTAATTAGTCACGCATACATCACTGATTTGGATTCTAATTTATTGGGATTTTAGAATAACAAAATACAGCAAACTTAAAGTTACAAGTCTGACCTGAAAAATACTAAACAGTGTTTCAGCATGCTTTCAAACCACCAGTTTTCTTCAGATTCCAAGCTCCTGTAATCTTCTAGGTGGGGATACGGCAAGGAGTTGGGTTTAGAGCACAGGAGTGTGGAAAACGGAGAGGAAGGGACGCAGAAGGCACTGCTGCATGTGGAAGCTTCAGTGCGCTTTGCTCTCTTATCAGCGAGAATCAGAATCTAAGAACTGAACAAAGCTTCAGCCATCGCCTAGTGCAGCCGTGACTACACAGCACATATGGTGCAGTGGGCAGAAGCCTAAGCTGCAGGGGGACTTAGGAAAGCAGCCGAGTCCCTGCATTGCCTGGTTCGCGCACCTCTCCTTCATTTCTCTAGACCTTTCACGTAGCACAAAGCCTAGCAAACTGGAGCGGCTCCATAAGTGCTTACTGGTTGGTACTATATGACGTCCCTACCAGAGGACTGAAAGCTAATCTTTTGATTTTATTTCTCTGTTAATTTTCAGCAACAGAAGAAATGTAGTAAGTTCCTATCACTAACTTCCTTGGCATATTATTGAAACAGAGGCTTTCACTAATACAACCTGGAGGAAATGTCCAGGGGAGCTGTGTGGTAGGAATCTTAACTGGTTATCCGTTCAGACAAGGATGCCCGATATTAAAGATACATTAAAGGTGGAGTTTTCAGCATCTCACCTGACCTCCTGTTTTAGAGAAGTCTACTTTATTCACTTTAGTAAATACTACTGTTAAAACGGTAATAACATTTCACTAACATTCCAAGTATAATTTGCCAGATTTTGAAGACAGAAACTACAGACAACCCTCCATTCACTAAAATAAAATATTTACAGAATCACATACTTCCAGCCTAAAAGACTAAATTTAGTGACCCTTGAAAGGTGGTCAATTTAGTCTCCCCCTCACTGGTAGGAAAAGAGCCAACATAAAACAAATTATCACCAGAAAACCGCAGGAGCGCGCTGACTGACGTGGAATTCGCTAGTCCAAAATGAATTGGCTCAGCTTGAATAAATGGTCTTTTCACTCACAGAAAATAAGGGAAGAAAACTACTAACATCATCCAAGTTTGCAGTTAAAGACGGCACAAAAGCTGGATGACCAGAATTTCTAATTTCCTAGGGAGAGGATCCCTCTTCTTCACAGATAAAGGAATTACGATTTTAAAAAACATTTTGAAGAATTAAATGCAAATTTATTTAACTTCTGCTATATTAGTTTCATCCTATTTACTTATTTTCCCAGACTTATTTTCTGTCCAATTTTTTTCATGGTTTGCTTTTCCTTTCTTGATTTCCTTCTCTGCCACTTTAACATGTGGTGAGTTTTTCTAGAACTATTTTCGCAGAATTTTAAGGATTCCGCTTGATCATCAGAAAGATGTCTCCAGACACTAATGATGGGTTCAGGACACAGTATCCCAACATATGGCCCCTTGGCAATGCAGGAAACAGCAAGAGCAGGAAAATCACTCTCCTTATCTCTAATCCCTTTCGCCTACAGCATGTCATAAAACCTAGAAAGAATTCTCTGGCCTCCCTTGGAATAAGATCTTCGGTCCAAAGATGCCTTGAAGGGAAGAAATGTCCTTATCTCTGAAGACGCAGGAATACACAGAAGGGTAGGAACAAACAGGCCTTGCTGACTCCCCCAGACTATTACCATTAGATTATACCCCCTTTATCCAGTCTTACGTCCCCCGACTGTCTGCTTTTCATCAAACCTAAGCACAAAAAATATGGTTTTCCCTGTGTCTTTGGGTTTTCATTTCCATATGAAGGTTCCCATGTCACATAAAATTTATATTAAATAAATATGCACGGTTTTTTCTTGTTAATCTGTCTTGCATTATAGGGCCTTAGCCATAAACCAGCGATGAGTGAGAGAAAAAAATAATCTTTTCTCCCCTACATTACTCATAAACTGAATAAAACCGACTAGCACAGTAAAAATAAGCACAAGTCCAGGATTTTGAAGGGCTACCAAGATGACTGCAAAATACAGCCCCTCAATCCTGTGAATGTTAAGAAATACTTACTATTTTAATATAAACATTTAAATGTTTACATGTATTGTCATATTTCAAAGATATGTTTCTGAGTGCAGGAAGGTTCGGAATCGTATTCTATTCCTAGATGATACCTTCTACCACATATAATAATACAGCTCTTCGTCCATCTGACACTTTCCCCTTGTACTGCATTTTCCATGATATTGCCATTCTAGTATTTTTTTTTATGCCACTTTCTGGCATCTGCACCCTACCCCTTCCCCTTATTTTCGAACTTTTAGTGTCATAACATCTTAAATAAACAGCAAATGGGTAACTGGTTACCCATGAATACCCCCTACTGATTACTAACAGCAAATTAATATACACATTTCTCTGCCACTATGAAAAATGAATTGGAAAAAATGTCATGAGATGAAACTATGAATTTCAGTGGCAAGCTAGATCGCTCCTATACAGTTTCAGGGACAAGGAGAATATGGATCTGCAGCCTCCTGTTGTAGGCAAGGGTTTGTTTCTTTTCTAAACACAACCTTTGAAGGGGATCAGAAGAGAAATGTACTCCTGCCCCCAAAATCAATCAAGAATTAGAAAAATGTTATGTTAGGTGACAGATGGCTAGTTTATTTTTTAAGGATATTCACAAGGCATTTTGAAGGAGTGGTTTATTCCAGAACTGAAGTAAGGAAAATACAAGGTAAGTCTGGAGCATCTCGTGGTGCCAGAGAGAGGAGGTGCTCTGTAAGAGGAAGGGGTAGGTCAAAGGGGCACAGAACCCAACCCGAAAGAGCGCCCAGGGGCCAGAGCCGGAAAATCCAAACAACAAAATCAACAACAGTACTGGCTCGTAACCCCCAGAATGAAATACACATCTACAGGTGTACCCTGACATCGACAACTGAGTAAAGTCATGCGGGAGAAAGGACAGCGTTTCCTTAGAGAAGAACTCCAATAAAAAATGTAGAAGGAATAAATAAAGGAGGAAATAACCATTAGGACACCTTAGCAATAACACTTGGAGGCAAGATCCGCTCAGGTATGCCAAAATTAGTGGGGGAACAGAGTATTTACATAGTCTAAAAGTATCTGCCCCAAGTATTTGCAAAGAAACCCAACAATACTACCTTAAGCAAGTGATCAGGGTTAATATCCCCACTAATAGTTATGTTGATATTATATGTCCCCGATGTGATATATTGAGACGGGAATATGGTGATATTCTTGCCCAAATTGCATAGCCTCAATCTAATCATGACAAACTTCAGACAAACCTAAAGTGAGGGGCAGTCTACAAAAAACTGACCAGTACCTTTCAAATATATCAAGTTCATGAAAAGACAAGGAAGGACTGAGAAATGGTCACAGACCAGAAGACAATAAGGACAGATGACAACTAGGTGTGACATGGAATCCTGGATTAGATCTTGGAACAGGAAAAGGACATTAGTGAGAACACTGGTGAAATGTTAATCAAGTCTGTAGTTAACAGCATTGTAATCTGTTAATCGTGTTAATCTGTTGATTTTAATGACTGTACAATCATTGTGCAACACATGAATATTAGGATAAGCTGGGTGAAGAGTGTATGGATCTCTGTACTATTTTTGCAACTATTCTATAAACTTTTTTCACAATAAAAAGTTTATATGCCAGGCAAGGAACAAGCACTACTTCATTTGATTCTTCTAATAACTGTGCAAAGTTGGTGTGATTATCCCTATTTTACAGCCTGGGAAATTGAGACTTGGAAAGATGATGTCAGGACTGAAATCTTAAATCTGACTCATTTAAGGTCTGTGTGCTCTCTACCACATTAGGAGCATACGCACAGGCATTACCCACCCAAGAAACACAAGTGCTCTCTCCTGAAACAAGTACAGTTTTAAAGTGATATCAATAGCAATACTGAAAAATAGCAGAGGCTATTTTTAGAACCTACTGGCAATTTTGAATTTGCTTAAAGCAAACCTTATTTGTTTTCCCTAAAACAAACAAGGTTTTCTATCTTATAATAATAAAGGACAAATTACTCTACATTTAAGTAAAGCCATTTTAACATCCAGCAAGCCTTGCAGAACTATAAAGACTATAAAATACTGCTGTGCTTCCCAATATGATGTACAGAAAAGGCTGATTTGTAACAAAGGTCATTTAACTTCAATAGGCACAGGTGTTTTATATATTATTCAAAGATTTCTGCTACGGAAAACATAATAGAATTTTCAGATTTGTCTTATTGAGTTTTTTCCTTGCAACTTGCAGCATTACGCTATTTACATATAAATATTATTTAATATAAAGGAGCAGCATATCGAACCCTAGAGAAATATCTGAGAAATAATAAAGTGTTCATGACAGAAGAAGGATACTTCCCCTCTTTCCCTTGCAGTGATGTGTTACTTCCAAGTACCGTTGTGTTGATAGGCTCCTTCATCTTGTGAATTATGATAAAGAATCAGAAATAAAGCCTCGAAACAAAGTGGCTGTTTCCCATAACCAAATGTAACTGAATTAACTAACCGGTGGATTGCGTTCTCAGAATGCAGGAGGACGGCTTTACGGAGGGAGGGCTGTACAAACTTCACTGTCTGGCTTCAGGTTACCTGTTTTCTTCTCAACTTCAATGTGATTTCTCATTAAGAAACTGAATATTTTGCCGCACTATTCTTTTGAATTAACTATATACTGGGGACACGCTAACATTAAAAAAATAACAGGGAACACCAAGAAAATGCATTTTTTTTTATTCCACTAACTGAATAATTTTTTTTTTTTTTTAAGAGACAGAGTCTCATTTTGTTGCTCTGGGTAGAGGGCCGTGGTGTCATAGCTCACAGCAACCTCCAGCTCTTGGGCTTAGGCAATTCTCTTGCCTCAGCCTCACCACAACGCCCAGTTATTTTTGTTGTTGTTGTTGTTGTTGCAGTTTGGCAGGGGCTGGGTTTGAACTTGTTCTTGTTGTTGCAGTTTGGTTGGGGCCGGTATAGGGGGCCGGCGGTGCCCTACTCACTGAGCCACAGGCACTGCCCTAACTGAATAATTTTTAAAGCACATTTTTAAATGTTAAAAAATGCTTTAAATAGCTTAACAAATCTCTCACATATTCATCCATAGGAATTAAACTTAAAAATTAAAATATCAAGATATATTACATTGAACATGGTCACAAGAACAGGTGGAAAGAACAAGCTGCCTGCTGAGCCCAGACTAAATCAGACCATTTGATACAGTTAAAGTGCGCAAAAGCTTCGAAGTCAGCAGTGCTTAACAAGATAAACACAATTACACAAAAGACATAGATTGCCTTAAACTAAGAATATTAGTTTATATGAGTAATTTGATTTTTATATCAATTCTCACCCCCTTAAGAGTGAATTTTCAAACCACTTGGTAATTACTATCTCATTTATTTTCACAATATCACTGAAGCAGTGAACATGTTTGTATTTGCTCATGGACACCCATCTAACAGAGGTCCTTAAAAGCAAGTCTGAAACTAACCTAGATCTGTTGCTGCCCTATCCAGAGCTCAGTCACTGAATCCTAACGCCTGCCTTTTGGCTATTTACCATGCACTGAAAGATACAGAATAGCATGTTACAATGGATTAGAAAGAGCAAACACATAGTTGTCTTTCACACCAGTCTCCAGTTTCAGATTCATTGTACATTTCAAAATTCAAAAGATAAAAGTCATCCTTTGGTGCCATAGAAATGACTGTCTTATTTATTGACTCTATTATCTTGATAGACACAGAAAGAAAGATACATCAAACTTGGGCTAGGTCGTGGGGTCACTGTCCTAGCCCTGACTTCTATCCACAAGTGAGGCACAATCCAGGCGCACTGTTTATCCACCAAGAGATTGGTTCAGGACGTGGCATGTTTTAGGTGCCTACCCAGCAACCAAGGGGAGATACAGGCAGTCCCTGGGTTACAAATAACTTATGTACAACTCACACTTACCCTAGGAGGCTATTTACAAGTAACAGGTAAAATAAACCTGCTCCATCCTATTTACAAATTCAACTGAAGACCAAACCTACAGACCAAACCCATCTCGTTTGTAGACGGGGGACTGCTTGTACAGAGTAGGCAGCTGGATGTACATGAGCCCAGAGAAAGGAGGAGGTTTGGCTAGAGACTCCACTGGAATGCAAACTCCATAAAAACAGGCATTTTGTCTATTTTGTTAAATTCCGCACTTTTCAGTTCTTAAAATAATGCCTGGCACACACCAGTAGCTCTACAAACATTAATGCAACCACATGGAATTGCCATAATATGGTATTATTTTTGATCTACATAAATAGCAATTTCATATGATTCTATGTAATACTTGTGGAATGAATGACAAATTATAATTTTTCTTTTTTAATTAATTTTTCTTACTTATACATGTGTATATGAGGCTTCCACTTTTGCCTTCACAGAATTAAAAAGGCTAAATGCAATGACAATAACAATATTTAACATGAAGACTGAGAACACAAACCTCATAAAGAACAAATGAAGATAAATACATTCAGAAAAGAAATCAGATGATTGCTGCAACAAAATATTAAGCAGTAATAATAGTAATAATGCAAAGAAAGTAACATTCACATTGTCAGAAGTATGTCTATTATAAAATACTCTGATCAGTTAACTTATTTTTATTCCAAAGTCTCAAAAAAATAGACAACTAATATTTATAAATGAAAGTAAAAGATAACTTCAAAAAAAGAGATCATGCCAAATCTTATAGACAATAGAAAAAGAAATACTTCAAAATCATTCCACTTAATCTGGATACACCTGATATTAAAATTGGAGAAAATATATTACTATAAAGGGGAAATTACAAACATATTTCACTTATAAATGAGGATGCAATATGATAAACAACATTTTAACATATTGAATTAAAAATTAATGTTTACGTAATGTACTTTGGTCCAAATTAAATACAATTTATATAAGAATTAGTCACTAATTTCTTGCTTATTTTTTTCCCCTTGCCCACACCCCCTCCCTCCTTCTCTGTCTGATATCCCTTTCTCCCACGCCCCACCGTGTCATTAATTGTCCTCATATCAAAGTTGAATACATAGGATTCTTTTTTCTCCATTCCTATGATGTTTCACTAAGAATAATGTGTTCCACTTCCATCCAGGTTAGTACAAATGCTGCAAAATCTCCATTGTTTTTGATGGCTGAATAACATTCCATGGTATACCTATGCCACAGCTTACCAATCCATTGCTGGTTTGAAGGACATTTAGGCTGTTTCCACATTTTAGTGATTGTAAATTGGGCTGCAATAAATGGCCTAGTATAAGTGTCTTTATAATAAAAGATTTTTTCCCTTCTGGATAGATGCCCAGTAATGGGATTGCAGGATCAAATGGGAGGTCTACGTTGAGTTCTTTGAGGTTTCTCCACACTTCCTTCCAAAAAGGTTGTATTAGTTTGCAGTCCCACCAGCAGTGCAAAAGCTTTCCTTTCTCTCCACATCCACCTCAGCATTTGCAGTTTTGAGATTTTGTGATATAGGCCATTCTTACTGAGGTCAGATGATATCTC
>CAUYQV010164738.1:0-24196 GCA_963574575.1 Galagoides demidoff
TGGTCCCAGCTACTTGGGAGGCTGAGGCAGGAGACTCGCTTGAGCCCAGGAGTTGGAGGTTGCTATGAACTGTGATGCCATGGCACTCTACCCAGGGGGATAGCTTGAGGCTCCGTCTCAAAAAAAAAAAAAAAAAAAAAAGATCATACACTTCTCATACTAAATAAATAAATAAATAAAGCAAAGCCATTCAGGGTATGTCCCATAAACTTTTTATCTATCACCCATCTGCTGTAACATAAATACAGGAACCATAAGGACGCCCTTAGAAACCATTATAGCAATTTAAGGGTACCAGGCCATCTAAGGGCATGGTCACTAAACTCACCTCACTGAATGGCTAAGAAACCAGTCTGAATGGTGCTGAACTCTCAAGGTAAGCTACTCTCATTGGAAGCTGTGAGCTGGCTGTACCAAAGTAGGATTGTGTTTTACTTTTGCATATTAAACACACACACACACCCCCTCCAAGAAACAAAAGCTTATCCTTCCTCAGATTTAGGTTGATTAAAACTAATTTGGAAAAAAATAATGGGGGAGGGGGAAACTAATTTGGAAGGCAACACCTTCCCCTTCCAGAGAAACCTTAAGTCGACAAATTCACAGACACTAAGTGATCTCACCACTGCAAACAACAGAACCCAAGAGTAGGGTTAGAGTAGGAAATAGAGAAAAAAGAAACTGACAACACTGACAATGCACTTCTCACCCTCCTCCCCTCAGCCAGTGGGTTTCACTGGAACCCCTGAAGAAGTCAGGGCTGTAGGAAGCATGAAGCCAATTTCAGGTTCAAGGTAAACTGCCCAGGCACAGTATTTCCTAGAAATACTATTACCTAAATCTCAAACCTAACACACTTTCCTTCTATAAAACTAATCTCCTTTCTCTGCTAGTTGATTTTCTGACCCCACTACCTTAATCTGCAATGCTAGATCCCAGAAACACTAACTTACTGAAAATAAAGCTGGTATGTTGATTCTTCCTTCGAAGTCCCTTGAGGTTTGCTGAGCCAGTGAGAAAGCAAATGTGAAGAGCTGAGCACATCTGGGGCAAGGCATTTTTGTCTGCCATGTGCAAGTTCACAACCCCCAACACAAAGTTAAGGTCAAAAGCAGAGTCAACACATAAGAAACAAAACTACCAATGCCAGTTGTCCCATTTAAAGTTACAATTTTGGAGGTAATTTAGTCAATGTCCTTTACTTCCAGTAGTTTTGTAAGGATCAAATAATTTTTCTATTTTGTATATGTAACACTGTATCTAGAATATGGCAAATGCTCAGGCAATGGAGAAAGACAAAGGAAGAAAGGGAGATAAAGCAAATGGAGATGGAGTCACAGTCCTAGATAGCAGATAATCTATGGATTTTAATCGTCCAAGCCATCCCTGCCCTCTATTCGTCTAAAGGCTTCCCAAACTAATCCAGTTCCTTCTCAGAAGCTGCAGAGATGCTGAGTCCTCAGCTAGCTGCCAGATGCTGGGTGTCAGAGGAAATGAGGCCAAAAGCCCAAGAGGTCAGGGTAGGAAAGGGAGGACTTAAGAGGATTGGGAGACCCAAAAGCTGAGCAAACCAAGGCCCCTCCCCACACTCCTTATCCCTGCCCCCAGCTTAGCAAGACCAGAGAGCCCATTACCCAGCACTCTGGCCCCTCCTCACTGTGCCCAACAAGGGCGTGACAGCTCCAGGGCCCCTGCGCCACCGTGAACAGGAAGGCCTGTCCCTTCAGCTCACTCACATGTGTATCTTGTAAAGAAGCTCTCTCTCCTTCTCCTATGACACTCAAAAAGGGTTGGTCATCAAGGAGGCAGAACTGAGCTCTGGGACTCAACTCCAGTTCTTATCACTCCATCCCCAGACTCAACTCTGAAAATCTCTTGGTTGAGTTCCTTTCTTGCTCTAGCTTGACACACTCACCTGCTTCTATACCTCCCCAAGTTCGCTGCTGCCTGTACAGAAGAGGTTATTCCCAAGCCCCTATAAAGAGCTGGAGAGTGGGAAGGGCAGGCAAGAAAGAACTAGTAAGAGTGACCTATAGAGTATAGAAAGTAGAGAGTTACAGATCATTGACAACAGGGCATTCTTGCAGTCGCCAAAAGGAGAGACACAGTCTCAAAATAGTTTCCAAACATCCTTAGCCAATTGAGGGTTCCCATGGGCCAAAGCGTGGGAGCCGGAAAGCAGGGCTGCTTGGTGCTCTGAGCACTGAGCGCTCACTCAGGTCCAGGCTGCCAAGCAGGAGGCGGCAGCAACAGTATCTGCTATAGCCTATTCCTTAGGATATTACAGGGTCAACACGGAGCACGCTGGATACTAAAAGATTAACTTGCATTTATCAAGCTCAACTCTGCCTGTGCTAGGCACTCTGTGCACTCAAGACATCATAAATATTCTTGAAAGCCTGGCAGGACTGAGCACATGGTAGATGTACACATTCTCACTGGCAGAACACATTCACCTGTGGGGCTTACTCATGCTGCACCCATCTTACGAGACAACAAACTGACACCTCCTTCATCCTGTGTCCAGGCTGTTGACCTAATCTCAGGACAGGCTCATGCACCAAACACATCTTATACCACAACCTGATAATAAAAGAAGATCTAACAAAACTGCCTCATCTACAGTAGGTATAACACTGCAGCCATCTGGCCACCCAAGAAAACCCTGAGTAGGGAAAAGGTGACACCAGGTACAGGGGTTCAGACCTAAGTGTTTGCTGGCAGTACCCAAGCAAAGCTGAGAGGAAGCTGTGATTCTCAGACAAATGAACAATAAAAACAAGCACAGACACAACCTCAGAGCTTTAAAAACTCTGCCGACTCAAGCCCTACTCTGAGAAAGAAGGCTTGTTAGAAGAACTCCATCTGGATTTTCAAACAGCGCCTTCCACATGCCCACAGTACTAAAGGCAAGGGCTGGGAATCATACTGGAAGCCTCCGGCAGGACTGCATAAAACTGGCCTCCATTCTGGGCCTGCAGAATACATGCAGGGAGACCAGAGAACACACTTGGAAAGAGCTGAAGAGAAGCAGGTCTGCCAGCAAGAGCCATCACTACAGCAGGAGGGGGTGCTTTCTCGGGAGTAAACAAACCTGCCAGCCATCCTCCCAGCAGAGAGGAAAGCTCTGGCTGACAAGGCTAGAAACACAGAGGAGGGAGGGACTACTGCCCCTTTCCTGAGCCCATCTGTCCTTATCCCCTTGGCCTTCTTTCCCCAGGCTGGGGGGCAGAACAGGTCTACTCCACAATTTCCAATTTCCATGCCCACAGCCCTGCAACAACACATTCCTAGTGTGATTACAACTCCTCTAGTCAGCAATGGGAGACCAGGAAAGAAGCAGAGGTGGAACCTGGGGGTTCTGCTCCAGAGAAGTGCATGGAAAAATGTGGAATGAGAGCTAGCTGGCATGAGGTGAGCTCACTGCTCTCTCCTCTCCACCCACAGCATTGCCAGTGTCAACCACCTCTGCTTGCCTCCGGGCCTCCCACAGGCTCATCACAGGTGAGCACCCACTACTCAGCAAAGCACACCCAGCTCCCCAGGGGGAGTCAATGCCACCTGGCTCTTCTTCCAAGAAGCCCCTTCAGAAGCAAAATTCACACCCTCCTCCAAGCACTTCCTTGCTTCAAGTTCCTTGGGATGAGGCCAAGGAACTACCCAAGCCTCCTCCTGATCTACCCTGCAGCCTTAAGCAGGAGCCCCCATCCCACGTGGGGAAGCACAGCCCTCCCTGCCAGCATCTCCGCCCAGTCAGTGAAGTGGCAGGATGCCACTTGCAGCACCTCCACAGAGCTTCCCACAGCTTTCCCAGGAGGCGGGAGGAGGACTTCCAGGGAGGAGAGACTAAGAGCATCTGGGGACACTAGCAGCTCGCCTACCTGCTACCCAAGCAACCAGACTCCCCAGCTCCCCAAAGACTCCTGAATCTGAGGAAGGACCAGGAATGGTTTTCCTCTCTGTTAGGAAAAGTTCCAAAAGCCTGCCCCTGCCCACTTGTCCCCATACTCCTTTCCAGCCTCTCTGCTCTTGGTCTTGAGAGGTAGCCACACAGAGCTGACTTCCACTGTTTTCTCCACCCTGGGCCAGCAGAGGATACTGCTGAGTAATCCCAAACTCACAGCAGGTCCCTAGCCCTGAAAAGAGAGGCAAAGCCCAGGGAAACCTACTGATCTGGTCCTGCCAACCTGGAAGGAATATCTGTGGTTTCCTCGTAATGGCAAATACTCCACGAGACTCTCCCCCCTTTCCTGCCCCAAATATCCCAGCCCCCCGCCCTCAGACAACCACACAGAGCAGCTCAGTGCCCCTTCCCTGCTTCCCACGCACCTGGGAACACTCCCTTCCCAGTCCCCCAGACACCAAGCTGCACAGAGTAATAGCAGACGCCCAACGGATTCCCAGTCATGATGTTGCATCAGCCCCCACCCTACCCAAAATATCCTCACCCCCACCACCTCCTCTCCTCTCCAGCCATCTCCATGGTGACAGCAGCATGACTAATGACACCCTATCAGCTTTAGCTTCAGACTCAGGAGCACAATTCTCCCTCCCCCTTACCCCTACCCCCCAGGATTTCTGCAGACTGGATGTAAACCAACAGTGCCAGGGACATTCTCAAGAGATTTCCAGAGGCAGGGATGGGGAGTGGGTTGCATGTCTTTAAAAAAAAAAAAAAAAAAAACAGTTCAACAAACCAAACCCCAACTGCACCCAAACCATCCAGCTGAGAAAGCAAAAAGAATCCAAACAAAACCCACACAGGCCTGAGAATTCATTGGCCGCCCACACCCCCACCGCCCCTCCCCCTCAGCTGCTGCTATACACACAGTGGGAGATTAAGGGATCACCAGAGGAGACCCTTTATTTTTATCCAATCCAGACAAACACTTCACCACCACCACACCACACACACACACATACACACACACAGAAGGTACCTTGACAGCTCCTTGTCCCCACTGCCCGGCTCCTTCACCAGCCTTTATTTCCACCTGCAAAATAAGCCAGAGAGACAGATGAACAAGGAAAGAAGCAAAGTCCTTCTGCTGCCCCTCCTCCCCCCAATACCACTGAAGGGGCAAAGGAGTGCAGGAAGGGAGGGGGCCTGGGAAAGAAAGACTAACAGGGACCATCTTCCCTGCCTCCAGCTGCCGCCCAGAATCGGTGCTAATGGGCTCCTTGCCGCCACTGTGTTTTTGTTTTCATTTCTCCTTTTTTGAACCCTCCTGAGATCCAAGAAGACACTGTCCCTGTGGGATCTGCTGGGCCCTCCTCACCCTGCGCCCCTACCTCGGCCGGCCTCCTCTGCTGCATCGGCCGCCGGCGGGCCTCCCATTATCCCCGCGGAGGGAGCGCACGGAGGGAGGCACTGCAGAGGAGGCGGTGGCCAGCTGCCGGCTGCGCTCCCCTCCCCTCCCCTCCCCGCCGGCAGGGCTGGTGTGCGAGGGGCGGCGCGCTCGCCAGCCAATCCCCGCGGCTGGCCCTGCCCCCGCCCGCGGACCTGCCCAGCCGTAAGGCTGGGGCCACCACGGAGGGTGCTGCGGAGCAACGCTGGCTGCTTCCCAGGCCCACCGCTGCTCTCAGCAGACTGGGGGATCCCGGGCCACCCCCTATCTCCCTGCGGGGACCTCAGGGTAATGCCCAGAAGGCGTCCTCTGCACCTCCAGGGTCAAAGATGACAGACTGCGCCTCCGGATAGGGCAAACGCTGGCGGGATTCCCACTACCACGCTCAACCCCAGCATCATCCTTACAGGCGGCTAGGACAGCACCAGGCCCTGCGATAAGAACAGGAGGCACAGAGCCACTTTAATCCCCAAAGATGAAGAAAAGCCCAGGCAACATGAACATTACATTCACCCCATTTTGCAGATGAGAAGACCAGCGAAGCAACTTATCCCAGGTGACACAGGTAAAAAAAAAAAAAAAAAAAACCACAACACACACACACAGAGCAGACCTGGGATGCCAAACCAGGGCTGCCCGTCTCTAAAGACCATACTCCATAACCATTATGCAGTTCTGTTCCTCCCTCCCTTCCTCCAATAGCCTTCAAAGCCTCACCAAGCCAGCTTTGCCCTCCTCAGCATGCAGACACCCAACCCTCAGATCACTACCCCTGCTGGTTAAACATACCCCACCCAAGAGAACCTCCCCACGATGGCTTCTCTTGGAGAGGCTACAAGAGGTACCAACAAGACCCCAAGGGGCCCACCAGACCTCAGGGCTTCCCATCTCCAGGAAAGTGGGGGTGGCACCTAGGTCCCAGGAGCTTTGGCCTTCTAGTTTCCAGACTCCAAGGCTTTGAGGGCTACAACACCCAGGAGACAAAAGGAAGAACAGGATAAAAAAGAACAAATAGGGAGGGGAAGGACCTGCAACCCATTCCTGAACTGAATTCCTGGGCACATCTTTCTCTACCCCAATCGCCCCCACACCTGAACACTCAGAGCTTCCACCTCCCTGAAGGTACTTCCACACACTTTGGTGCCCACCAATTCCAGTCCCTAACACTGCCTGGCTGGTTGTAACTCACCTCTCTTAGCCTCTCTTTGCTCATCTGTAAAAGTGAACTACACATAGCAGCTACTTCATAGAAGGATTTCTCTGAACAAATATAGCAGAATATCTGCCACACTGTGGGTGCTGCTAGCTACTACCACTCTTAATTTCTGGGAGAGCTCACTGGGTGCTACTTCTCATTCTCACAGATGAGTAAGCTGAGGCCAGAGGAAACATGACTCATATGAGAGCAGTTAGGATGTATGAGAGCCTCGAAGCCTGTGATTCCTTTCTTATTGCCCACTCCTCCCGGGGGCTCCAAGGGGTTACTCAGAACAGGATGAGCTGCCTTCAGAGAGACAGGAAAAGTTGGCCTCTGGTAAAGAGACAGCCAGGAGGCACCAGGGTCCACACTTGCCTTCCCTGGGGACATAGGGAAGCCCCAATCGGCTCCTCCCAGGGCAGAGAGGGGAGGCAGGTGACAAAGCATGCTAAACAACAGCATCCGAGCCGGGCTCAAGGTAGAAAACTGGGCTTTTGTACCCCTCTACTCTGTACCTTTGACCCAGGTGAGTGAAGTCCCAGTCCCTCCTTTATCTGGGTCCCAAACCCTGCCCCATCCACCTACCCTACACACAGTCTGCTGCTGGATAAGAGAGATGCCTGCTCTTTTAGACATTAAAAAGCAGTCCTGTTGCTGCCAGGCTGCCACTGTCTACCAAGCCTCTGCTAGTACCAGACCTGTGTCAACAACAACGTAGGATCATCTCCTTTGACTTACTCCACACACAACTTCATCTCTTACAGGGCAACAGAAGAACTTAGAGAAGTTACTTGCCATCACAACTGGTAAGTGATGGACTGAAATTCTAATCTCAACTCTAGGCCCTTCTCATTCTAATTCTCTAACCCCTTTCTGCCAACCCCAACAGATGCAAAGAGAACTGAGGTCACTGAACCTGACCACTCCCTTTTAAGCTATGGATCTGAGAACAGTAATGTCCTGCCTCTGAGACTTCCTGTTGCTGCTCCTTCTGCTGGGATCCCCCTCCCCCTGCTTGCCAACAAGCTAATGTGATACCAGGCTTAATCAAACATTGCCTCCCCTCTGTGTTTCTCAGATCATCAAGCACCCACAAGCATTACCCACTCCTCCCAAGTCCTCACAGAACAGTGTACTGCCTCTTCCAAGGCACCAGCCACAAAGAAGTACAGTTATTTATTTACATGGCAGTCCTCCCCATGTGGGCAGGGGCCCTGTCTTCCCCACCTTACTAGGCTCTGCACAGCACTGGAATGTGCTGAGCTGAGTTTCTATACAAGGAGGGTAGAGAAGCAGGGGGGTGGGCATTGAGATGCAGAGGCCACTGTCTTCCTCAGCCTTCTCTCTGAGGTCCCTAAGGATCTAAGGGACACTTGCTCTCCTGGAAGGACAGGACCTGCCACGCCTGAACTGTAGCCAAGTCTCAGATTTGTTCAGCCAGCACACAGGAGCCAGAGCCCCATCCCTGCTCAACCCATCTTGCCGTGCTAACTCAGCCCTACCCCAACCACAGGTCCCTGCATCCTGCTCTCCAGCAGCCTTGGCTACCCCCAGGTTCCCAAAGCAGTCCACCTGATTCTATCCCCACTCACTCTGGCCTTATTCCCTCATCTGAGACACCTAGAACACCAAGGCTTGAAGGAGTCACAAAGGCATGTGTCAGTGCCCCTTCACCTCCAGCCAGAACACTCCCCCTCATCTAACCCTCCTCCCATCTTTATCTGTCCCTTTTCTACATTTCAGGCTTCACAGTGATCATCCCAGAGGTATCTGGGACTCCTCTGCATGAAGGCAAAGGGTTTCTTCCCCACCATCTATCATGACCCCCAGTCCCTTCAGCACTCCTAGCAGGAGGAATATGGCCACAGCCTTCCCCACTGAGAGAGCTTGAATGGATTCACCCACTTTTAGACACACAAATACCCCAACACCAAGAACCCAGATTCTCATAGGCCAGATGCCACACAAACACACAAAGTAACAAATAGGCAAGGGAATTTTCAAGAGCATTAATCAAGCACCAAACCCACATCAAACCCCACACCTGCAGCATGATATACCATACCTTATTTAATCCTTAAACCAGTGTGACAGGAATTATTCAGGCACATTTTACAGATGGAGAAAGTGGGATACAGAAGCTTAGCATCTTTCTTGCCCAAGGTCACACAGCTAGAAAATGACTAAACAGAGTTCTCTTCACCTTCTCCCTTGCACAGTACAGTCAGGTCTGCTCTGTGTAGCTCTACAATTTTCATATCCACCTACCTCTTCTGGAGTGGGTAGAGGGACACAGGCTTCTCATCCTCCCTCACCATAGTCGTGTCCTGAATGAGGTCACTCTCCCCAGGGTTTCACTTCAAAGCTCAGTTCAAGCCCTGCTTCCTCCAGGAAGCTTTCTCCAGTTACCCCAGTCCTCTGCCAGCCAGCAGCACTTCTAACATTTCTCATCCGACACTTGACACTGCTATTTGTCCCTCTGTATGTCCTTCATCCCCAACCAGAATGACTGGAGTCATGCTTTTCCAAAGCCCTTGCAGAGTTTTGCCCAACAATCACACACTAAAGGCACTTAGTATCAACTATGAGGAAGTCTGTGACCTCCTTTCCTCGCCATCACACAAAGGATCTTGCCCCTCCCCAAAAAAATACCAACACCCCCTCCACCTTCGGAGTCTGTGTTTGAAGTCTCTGGTGTCCATGCATCAATTTCCACCCAAGTAATTGCCGCCCATCACACACACACATCATCCCCTATATTTGAAACTCTTTGCCGTTGTCATGGGAACTGCCTTTGCCTTCATTCACTGATCGGGGCTTCACAATTAGCTTTGGCAGCGGAAGTCTTGTGTCAACGGCAATCTCAAAGAGGACGCTGAGGAGGAGTGGCAGCAGCAGAAAAGATGCTCTTCCTGACAGATGGAACCAAACCAGACTACCAAGGCACCCAGTGACCTTGGAGGGGAATGGGTCAGAGACAGCCAACAACTCCATCCTTACCCTTCTATACCAAAAAAAAAAGAATGCACCTGGGGCCTCCCTTATCGATGGGCAGCAGTCAGCACTCTGCCCATACCTCACACACCCTCCTAGATGCTTATGAGGTCTTATATTTTGTGAATCTCATATCAAGGTCTCCTTCCCCTCAGTTCAACAGCCTTGGACCACCACCTGTCCCAGGACCCAACAAATAACAAGGGACCATGTGCTATGGAGAAGGTGGGATATGAATACTTAGTTCAGAAACCTGAGGGCAGCCCCAGCAGAAGACTTCCAAGAGGAATTAACAAACAGTCTTGCCTTCCACCTCAAGGATCCTCAGGTGGCACCCAGCAGTCTATCTGTGTCCTTCCACAACCCTGCCACCCGCCACAAGCATTCAAACAGCATCTACGCACTGCAGACTCAGAGACACGCCTCCCTGCTCCTGGGAAGTCCTTCCCCTCCTAGCCTTCCTTCACATGTCACTACAATGAAATTCTCAAGACATACTCCTCTCTCCCCAAAAGGTGACTAGGCCAGTCTCTGCCTCTAGGCATCACTCCCTTAGAGCCCTACCAGGGCTCTGTAATTATCTGTTTCCTTGCTTGTTTCCCTCCCCAGACAGTGCTCATTAAGGACAGAGTTAATGCTTCTCCCTTCACTCTGAAACTCAGGCTCAGCATGGTGCCTTGCAAACAGCCAGTCCCAGGTGAGGTGCATGGCATGAATGGGGCCTGGAGAGTAACTTGCCTGTCCACAGGTCAAAGCAGATGATGTTCTCCCTCTGGATAGTGAAGCAATGCCAGAGAGGCACTGCCCCTCTCTAGTACAAGGGACTTTGTAGGTCCCAGGACCCAGGAAACAAGCTAGGAAGGTGTCTCTCCCCCTTATCATCCTTGCACCAGCTCTTCTCCTACTACATAATTTTGTCCACTTACTTCCTAGGTAGGTGAGGGGGAGATGGAACACAGCACAACAGCATTGGAATTTGTACAAGTCAGAGCCAGTGGTGCAGTAACACAGCCATCCAAAAGTAGGCAGGCCCAGAACCCAGTGCTTTGTACTACTCGAAGCCAGCAGGCAACCCCCAACCTATGGTCACCTGAAGGACCAGCCAGTTACCCCTGCACTAGGCTGTTGCCTTTTTTCCTCCCTCCACTTTCCTCAATGATTAATAAAACCCCCAGGTTATCAGATTTCTTATGCAAATGGTATGAGACCAGATCACAGAGGGTTTCTCCAATCTTGGTATGACAGCAGCCTCCACCCTATACAGACACACTCAAGCAGAGTGTTTTTTTGACACAAGAGTCTTACTCGGTTGCCCTGGGTAGAGTGCCATGGTGCCATGGTGTCATAGCTCACAACAACCTCAAACTCTTGGGCTCGAGTGATCCTCTTGCCTCTGCCTCCCAAGTAGCTGGTACTATAGACATGGGCCCCTACACTCAGTTTTCTATTTTTAGTAGACACTGGGTCTCACCACTCTTGCTTAGGTCAAGCAATCCACTGCCTCGGCCTCCCTGAGAGCTAGGATTATAAGCCTGAGCCATCATATGGCAGCTAAATTTAAATTAATTTAAATTTAAATAGCCATCTGTGGCTAGTAGTCATCACACTGGATAGCTCAGGTGGACCATGCTTCTTAAATATAGAGAGGTCATAAATACTCCTGACAATGCTCCTGAGATTAAGTCTAGATTAAGTCTAAGATTAAGTCTAAAACTTGACCAAAAATGCTGTGGCCTTAGACAGATGTTTCTTCTGCAGTGCAGTCAGCTAAGGAACAGAAAATAGATCTGGCATCAAAAGACCACCAAATATGGATCCCTCCACCCTAATAGAGGAGTCACAACATCCCTGCTCGTCAGCACCCAGACATGCACAGGCACAGGGGACACAGTACCTTTCACAGCTAACTCTTCAGTGTTGGAACAGCTGTCAATGTTAGACAATTCTTTTGTCTAACGTGGGGTCAGTTGGTTTACTAATACCTTTCACTCACTAATAAAACTGTGTACTCTTGGCTTGGCGCCCATAGCACAGTGGTTAAGGTGCTAGCCACATATCCCGAGGCTGGCAGGTTCTAACCAGTCCAGGCCAGCTAAACAATGACAGCCACAAAAAAAATAGCCAGGCATTGTGGCAAACGCCTGTAGTCCCAGCTACTTGGGAGGCTGAGGCAAGAGAAATCACTTAAGCCAAAGAGTTTGAGGTTGCTGTGAGCCATGACACCACAGTACTCTACCCAGAGCGACATAGTGAGACTGTCTCCAAAAAAAAAAAAAATCACAAAAACACAAAAACTGCATACTCCTATTATTCATGAAGGAGCTGACCTCCTCTCCCACACGAGATCTGCCTTAGTCTATGTTCCTCTACTCATTAGCAAGCCGAACAGCCCTGTTTCCTTCGATTGTCCTACATATGACCATTTCAAGATAGGCTGTTAATATTCTTTTTAGTGTTTTCAGTTTTGTTCTGTTTTCTGAGACAGAGTCTCCCTTTGTCACCTCAGTAGAGTGCCATGGCATCACAGCTCACAGCAACCCCAAACTCTTGGGCTCAAGCGATTTTCTTGCCTCAGCTTCCTGAGTAGCTGGAACTACAGGCACCCTAGACAAAGCCCAGCTATTTTTAGAGATGAGGTCTCATTCTGCTGAGGCTGGTTTCGAACCTGTGAGCTCTGGCGATCCATCCAAAGCTGGATTGGTCAGGCAATCCATCCGCCTCAGCCTCCCAAAGGGCTAGGCTTACAGGCATGATCCACCACGCCGAGCCACAAACCACAGCCTCCCAGAGTGCTAGGATTACAGCGTGAGCCACTGCATTTGGCCTATTTTCAATTCTTTCTTACCTGCTAGGAAGCCAGGATTCATGTATTTCTTTTTTAAACTATGTACAGAACTTTGATTAAATCCCAGTGAGTCTTGCTGGAACTCATTATAGCCCCCTGTTCTGTCATTCAACTTAGTAACTGAATCGCCACCACCATACACCTACCCACAGTTCTGACTTGCCTACTACCTACAAGTCATGAAAAGGGCACACAAGTAAATGGAGAAAGAACCACATCCCCTTCCTGCCCCATAAACTTCCAGATGCTTCCATGAGACCCAAGATTCCATGGACACATCCTTCTAAATAACCAGCACCATCTACTGCTGTCTCTTAGGGGTCCAACCTCCTGAATCAGGCTGCTGAGCGGCCAACATCTTCAGAGAGCCCTTTCCCAACTATCCTCAGAACACATAATGCAAGTTCCTAAAGGGTTTTATCAATAAGTTACTAGACCAGACGGAAAATTCCAGAAGAATAGAAAATTGGTCTTAAGAAATTTTTGTCTCTGGGTGGCGCCTGTAGCTCAGTGGGTAGGGCACTGGCCACATACACGGAGGCTGGTGGGTTCAAACCCGGCCCGGGCCAGCTAAAACAACGACAAAAAATAGCCAGGCATTGTGGTAGGCGCTTGTAGTTCCAGCTACTTGGGAGGCTGAGGTAAGAGAATCGCTTAAGCCCAGGAGGTGGGGGTTGCTGTGAGCTATGACAACATAGCACTCTACCAAAGGCAACAGCTTGAGTCTCTGTTTCAAAAAACATTTTTTGTCTCCCTGGCTCACAGGCTAAAGAAATAGGTTGGATTTTCCTGTTTACCCATGTTGGCAACTGGATTCTCTGTCTATTCTTCACAACTAATTTCTGTCCCCTTCTTCATATCCTATACAATTCTCTAGTCGCAGAAGTACTAAAAACCAATTTCTTAAATTCTCATAGGCATACACAAATCACCTAGAAATCTGGTTAAAGTGCAAGTTCTGATTCAGCAGACCTGGGATAGGACAGGAGACTCCTCAGTTCTAACAAGCTCCCAGGTGATGCCAATGCTGCTGGGCCACTGAATAGCAAGGTGGAAGCGATGCTAGGAACCATTCAGCCCCAAGACTCAGGTAAGAAATTTGTAATAGAGGTAGGCAGGTGCCCATCATCTCAGACTCTCATCTGCACCAGACGGTTCATTGCTAACTACATATCAGATATACCAGAATCTAATTTGGCCTATTTGGTCCACCCCAGACCAATTAAATAAAAATGGTGGGGAGGGGCACTGATTTTTGCTTTTTTAAGTTTTCCAGGTGATGCCAATGTGGAACCCTTGACCTATCCAATTGACAAAAAGATTGAACACGGTAGGGCGGCACCTGTGGCTCAAAGGTGTAGGACACTTGGCCCCATATGCCCAGGCCAGCCCAGGCCAAAAAAAAAATTGAACAGGGTAGTTACAGATGCCCTTTCAGGATAACTAAGTCAAAAACTGGACTTCTGATCTGCATGGCAGGATATACCATCATTTATTTGCAGAAGTCCAGATATGTTACATTGACTGGGCTGCTTTGTAAAGATCCACAAACAGGGACCCCCAAAGTTTAACAATTGCCTTTCTAAAATCCCACAAACCACCTTTTATTTATTTATTTTGGAGATAGTCTCACTTTATCACTCTCAGTAGAGTGCTGTAATATCATAGATCATAGCAACCTCAAACTCTTAAGCTCAAGCAATTCTCTTGTCTCAGCCTACCGAGTAGCTAGGACTACAGGCACCCACCACAACACCCAGCTATTTTTAGAAACAAAGTCTCCCTCTGGCTCAGGCTGGTCTCAAACTTGTAAGCTCAGGCAATCCATCCGCCTCAGCCTCCCAAAGGGCTAGGCTTACAGGCACGATCCACCACGCCCAGCCAAAAACTACCTTTTAAACAATCTGTTCTAGAACTGTCAAAAATTGACATCAAGCTAATGTGTTTATAATTTCCAAAATCTTTCAGAAATGGGACTTTTTGCCCATCACTTGTCTTTTGGCTCATGTTTAATCATCGTCATTCCACAAAGATTGTGATTCTGACAGTACATCTGAAGGTGTTCTATAGAGAGCTAAAGACAGACTCGGATAGAGTAAGTGGCTGGCTCTCAGTCCTTGACTTACACCTTCTAACATGACAGGGTCCCACTGGCTGCTCACTCTCTCTGTCCCGAGTTAATATGTTCTCCAAAGTTGTGAGCCTACCTCTTCTTTCTGATTCTTGTTGGGAATACATAAAAGACATTATCATGGGCAATTTCCACCACATTCAGCACATTCTGGCCACTGGACTTCCATATGCTCCTTTTGAGAGCTAAGGCCACTTCTGAATCTATCTTGAGTGCCATGTATCCCACTTCATACAAAGAGTGTGGCCTTTTATCACCTGCATTCATGATACAACAGCCCATACAGCCACATAAAGAATTCAGTCCTTTCTGAGGCCCCCACTACCTTCCTCCTGAGGCCATCATTCAGGACTGTCCTATCACACTGTACTATTAGCACTTCCTTTTTAAAAAGCAATCTCATCCCCCCCTCCACCAACTTCCCTTTTAGTCTACAGCTATGGGGTTAAAAACTGCTTGCATTTGAAAGACAATTTTCTAAGGTCTATTATAGTAAACACTTCCCCTTGCCCAAGGCCACCTCTCTGGCTTCACAAATGCTGAATTTCCCTTCTCTAGCAGTGGTGTCCAACCTTTTGGCTTCTCTAGGCCACACTGGACGAAGAGCTGTTGAGGCCACACATTAAATATACAAACCCTGGTGTAGGGGGATGAGTGGGGAGAGGGGAGGGGGGAGGAGGGAGGGTAATGGGGGGTCATGGTATATGGCACACCTTTTGGGAGCCAGACAATTATTAGTGGGACTTTAATAAATGCAATCAGTATGACCTAATTCTTTGCATCCTCAATGAATCCCAAACAATAAAAAAAATTCTAGAAATAAAACAAAATCAAGCATACCTAGACCAGAAAAAAAATAAATAAATGAGCAAAAGAAAGTCCCTGCATACTTGTGATATCTGCCACCACAGACAAGCAATAAAGTCTTCACGTAATCCACATGCAGCCCACAAGATGTAAGTTGGACACCCCTGTGTGAAAAGGCTCTCATCACTCTACTGCACCAGTCAATTCTCCCTTTGTTGCTGGGACTCAGGACCAGCCTGACAGCATCTGTCTCCTGCAGCTTCTCTCTTCAGAAAGGCAGAACTCCCAGCATGCTGGGCAAGGATTCATCAAGTGTTCCAATATTGCTGAAAGATCCCAAATTCCAAAGAAGCTTGTCTCAAATCTGACAAAGAGATCTGTTTCATCCACTAAGTCCACCTGGCTGGACTAGAAAATGTTCTCATACCATGTACCTTATCATTTCTCTCCTTTTCACCTATAAGGTTCTCAGCTATGGTTCCAACCTTAGGTGTATATTTTTCTATACAAGTTTTTCTTCATGAATTGTTCTTCTCTATCGTTTATTCACTTCCCTCACCCATGGGCAACTTTTCAGTCAAGTACAGGGCTATGATAGTTCCTTCTTTTTTTTTTTTTTTTTTTTTTTTTAGACAGAGCCTCAAGCTGAAGCCCTGGGTAGAGTGCCGTGGCATCACAGCTCACACCAACCTCCAACTCCTGGACTCAAGAAATTCTCCTGCCTCCACCTCCCACATAGCTGGGACCACAGGTGCCCGCCACAACGCCCAGCTATTTTTTGGTTGCAGCCATCATTGTTATTTGGTGGGCTGGGCTGGATTTGAACCCGCCAGCTCAGGTGTATGTGGCTGGCGCCTTAGCCGCTTGAGCCACAGGCGCCGAGCCTGATAGTTCCTTCTTGCATTTCAGTGTCCAGCCTCCTCCCTCAGCAAAGAGGCTGGCAAACTCCCTTTTACCTGGCCCTGTAGTTCTGCCCTGAGGTTCTTCTATGAGCAAGCCAAGAGATGTCTTGAGATACATATTTAACTTGTATTGCATCTTTACAACACAGAGACTAATGCATAGCTGTTTATGCATAAAGATCAATTCTTCTGTAGGCATTCTAGAAATATTTTGTGTTGGGGCAGTGCCTCTGGCTCAGTGGGTAGGGCACTGGCCCCATATACCAAGGGTAGCAGGTTCAAACCCAGCCAGCCAAACTGCAACAAAATAGCCAGGCATTGTGGCCAGCGCCTATAGTCCCAGCTACTCAGGAAGCTGAGGCAAGAGAATCACCTAAGCCCAGGATTTGGAGGTTGCTGTGAGCTGTGTGACACCACAGCACTTTACTGCAGGCGATAAAGTGAGACTCTGTCTCTACAAAAAAAAAAAAAGAAAAAAAGAAATATTTTGTGTCACCATGCATTGATTACCTACTATATACCAGACATTAGGTATATTTTATCTCGTTTAATACTCACAATAACTCCTACAACAAAGGGTTACTCCCCCTATCTTACAATTGAAAACCAATGCTGAAAAGATTGAGCACTGGTGGCCCAAGATAGTTAAGCACACAGCCCTTAATTTGGGTACCAAGCCCTGCTGTGCCTCCACACTCACCAAATCCTACTTTCTTCACTGTGCCACCAAGCCACCACTCAGGTAAAAAAGAATGAAATCACCCTCTGACATCAGCCTAGGATCTAATTCTAAATCATTTCTGGAAGACCACATTCGAGATGTGTTACTTACATTACTGCCAACCTCATACAAGGAACCAAAGCAGCAATCACCACCCTAGAGCAGGAAGACCCTTCCCTGGGGACCTGTCTTTAATCTTAAAATGCTACTTTTTTCTGAGTAGCAGGATTTCCTTGTATGCCCCCTACCCCCAAAAGTCAACAGTGGAAAAGAAACAGGGAAAATGGAAAACCCAAGATAATCTTCCCTTACAAGGCAGCTATCAACAGCTCAAAGGAAGCTCCAAAGGCAGCTGGAAGAAGCGAAAACAGGATGGGAAGAAAAGGGTGATTAGGAGTGGCACCACTCTAACAGAGAAAAAGAAATGCCAGGGAGCAGAGATGCAAGTACATGGTCTGACTTTTGAGATGTTCCTAGGATACTGTATCCTGCCCTACCAGAAGAGTTCAGCATAAAACAATCTCCGCAACTCCTCTGCTACCTGCCTGCTAACATCCAATGGTCAAGGTTCCAAGCAATCCCCAGCAGCTGCTAAATGCTAGACTGGTCCTCAGAGTGCACCCGCTCAGGTTGTGTCTCTGGCATGTCTGAGCTGTATAACTATGCCAGAAATATGCCCTTTAAATGCAGCATAGCCTGAATATTGCCTAAATAGTGGCTCCCAGGCTTTTAACCTTGCTGGTCTAATTCAAAAAAAAAAAATTGTGGAGACAAATACTATTTAGTATTTTGTATTTTACCAAGTAATGAAGACTTCTTGGAGGGTCTTAATCTGTTTCCCCAAGCTAGACTGCAGTGGCACAAATCATAGCTTACTGTACACTGAAACTCTTGGGCTCAAGCCAGCCTCCTACCCCAGCCTCCTGCATAGCTAGGGCTACATACATGCTGGGACTATAGGCATGCACACCATGCCTCACTAATTTTTTTATTTTTTGTAGCTAGGGGGTCTCACTATGTTGCCCAAGCTGATCTTGAACTCCTGGCCTCTGATGATCATCCCACCTCAGCCTCCCAGAGTGCTGAGATTACAGATGTGAACCACTGTGCCCAATCTAAGTAAAGACTTAAAAAAAAAAAAAAAAACTATGTCATATCAATACCATCACTTCATAAAAGAAAATACGTTTTAGGGCGGTGCCTGTGGCTCAAAGGAGTAGAGCACTGGCCCCATATGCCAGAGGTGGTGGCGGGTTCAAACCCAGCCCTGGCCAAAAACTACAAAAAACAAAAAAAAAACCACACATTTTGAACATCAAGAAGTAGAAAAGACCTAACCTTAGAACAAACTACTATTCTTTAAGTCAAAGAAAGTTAGCTTTATGGAGAAAACTCACCCCACTGTCTCCTTTCATTGTTTCTCTAAAAAAACAGAACTCCGAAGAACTCCACCAGGGCTCCATAGTACAGATCAGAGTGTGTGCCCTGACAGGCCATCCAGCCAAATCTGACATGACCCTGGGGCCTAGACAGGACAGCTGGCCAAAGCAAGGTTTTGCAGGGATGCAGGCATCTCTCAGCAGAATCATCTCTAAGTGTCAGCTAACCCAGATCCACACTATCTCAACCAAGACCACCTGGTACCTTACAAGGATGACAGGGGCCTGGCTGTTGTTGCCAAAAGAGTCATTTAATCACTGTACACAAGGGCCATTGGTTCCAAAAACACCAGGCCCAGAAAGCTCAACATCCTCACCTTTAGGTTTTGATCATGGGAGGAACTGAGACAAAAGGAGGTGGGGGAAGTAAAGGAATCAAGTTTTAGTAGACTAGGCAGGTCCCCCTTAATGTCAACAAAACAGATCTCATGCCTAGAAGTCTACCCCTGATCTCAACCTCTTTCAAAAGTGACCCACAGGGTCCAGGGCCAGAAGGATGCTAACTGTCCCCAACACCAGCAACATAAATAAGTTGGACACTGCCTCACAGGCTGGGGTGGGAAGCTGTAGATGTGATCCAGATGTCTGCTCTAACCAAGAGGGGGGAAAAACTGCACCCAGTCTGCAGTCCCAGGGTCATGACATACAGCTTCCACAAGGAGCTAACAAGAGAAGGTAAGACAAGATAGAAACATCCAGTAACCCACTTCCCTGTCCCCAGTACTTGGATCTTTCTTCCCAGCCACAGGACCACAGTACAGCTCTGCACTCAGCAGTCAGGGAAACCCCAAGCACAAGCCCCGCAGCCCACTGCAATCTCAAGTGCCCTGGCCCTCAGATGCACAGCAGTTCCCAGTCCAGCTAGAAGGGACTTCAAAATCCATCAAGTACAACTCCCAAGGGGAGAAGACAGGCACAGAGAGGTGGTGTGAGTTGTCTGGGCCTTTGGACAAATGAGTGGCAGAGCCAGAGGAGCCCTGCAGACAGCGCAGGCCTCCGTCTCTGTCCAGCGCCAGTTCTGCTGCCTGGAGCAACCTCAGCGCTACACCACTCCTCCTGGGATGCTGAACTTCGCTGTCCTTATTTCTGTCAACTCCCCGCTGTTGCGGCTGCCACCAACCTCAAGCCAGCACCAGAATGGAAGAGAAAGGCCAATGCATGGTCACTCTCCTTTTTCCTCCCACCCTCACTCTGATTGCTCTCATCCCAACTCTTCTTTCTACCCCCAAACAAACAGAATGCTCCTCTGGGGTTGACATCGTCTCAAAAGTACTAGGTTCATTTGCATGCTCAGTATCTGAGTGCCCACTACCTGCACCAAGGAATTGTGCCAGGTCCTGGGACACAGATATAAAGTCACTGACTTCAAGAAGTATTCAGTACAATAGAGAAAACCAAATTACGGGTTTCTCACTAAATTCCTAGTTTCAACTGATTCCCTTGCCATCTGAGAAAAAAACACGATAGTACCCATGAAAAGATTTACGCAAACATACCTCCCCATAAGGGGAGCATAAAAATCACCCTGTAGCTCTAGAGCAGCTTTCTCAACCTGAGGGTCGCAACCCACAGGAACTATATTAAAGGCTCACAGCATTAGGAAGGTTGAGAGGCAGCATTTGGAAGATTGAGAACCGCTGCTCTAGAGCTTTTCTCCAAATTCATTAGCTTCCATCTCTTATCTGACACTATCACTGCCCAAGTCACCCAAACATTAGTGTGACCTCCAAATACAACTTCTGAGGCTTCAAACAGCAGGACAAGAGAAACTTCTAGAGATAAATCTAGATATCTAAGGCAAACATCAGAGATAAGAGTGCTAGCTCAGAGCCATCTGAGCCCCAGTAATATTCATACAAATTGTTAGCCCTACTAAGGAATTCAAACCAGCTTCTCATATCAGTTACACTCCTATTCAAAGCTAGACCAACCAAGTGGATCAAAAATGGGAGAATGGGCTTAATCAGGCAAGCCTTTAATAAGACCCCAGGGGCTGTAGCAAGAAAATCTTAAAAAATGATTCCCGAGTTACAGCACCCTCTAGAAAGGAAAAGGGTAGCCTAGCAAGGGCTAGCTTACCTCCTTGAGAAGTCCCACTTTTTTCTTCAGCACCTCACACTTGCGCAGTTTGCAGATCTGATGCGTGCGGCGGTTGGTACAGCTAGTGCAAGCCCCGCAGTTTTCCAGTCGCCGGCAGGGCTCACAAGTACCACACCGTTTCCGTTTCTTTCGCCCATCTCCACCCCCTCGGAGTTGGGGCTCACTCCCAGTCACCGGGAGCCCAGGCCCTGGGAAGCCCCCTACTACCACCTGGCCCTGAGGGAAGTCATAAAGGCCTGGCAGGTCTGTTTGGACCGCCAGGGGCACCTGAAACTGGCTCATGATGCTGCCAGAGGTGGGGGCATAGGTGCGAGGACAGAACACAGTCCAGTTTCCTGCCGCCGGCAAAGGCCACCAACAGGTCCTTCTAAAAAGTCCAAAGTCTACAGGGATGCAGGCAAGTAAGTAGCTTCAGTCTCCCAGATGGGTGCCTCTTCTCCACCCCTCTTCTCCTCTGCAGCAGTCTGACAGGGCTTGTTGGGGGCCACTCTGCCACCTGCTGGGGCCCAGGATCTGGGGAAGGACACCAGCAGCAGCCCCTAGGGAAAGAATCATCTTGGCCGGGTGGGATCTTCACCCTCACCCACCCTGAACCCAGACATGAGGTAAGCAGGAGGGTGTGTGGCAAGGGCAGGGCAGAGTGTGGGGCTTCTCCGCCTGGTATTTATTTCTCCTCCAGGGTCACGATGAAAGAGAATGCAGTACTGCCTGAAAGAAAGACAGAAAGGGGAAGCGCATCACTCAGGTTTCAGGGACAACTTTCACGTGTTACCTCTTCCTGCCTCAGGGAAGAGGAAATGGGGGAAAGGGGTCTGTTCAAATGAAGTCCTGCCTAGGACCCCAGGCAAGACGCACTATGCACCCAATCCCTGTTTGAGGAAGGCGGCCTAAGGCCTGAGGGGGCCAGGGCGACGAATTCAAGGGGGTGGTCAAGGTGAAATTTCTAAGAAAGTTGCCCTCTGCCCCTCTAACACCGGCCAGTGAAAGTTCCACCAAAATTCCCCTACACACCCCTCGCTGGAGGCCACAAGGCCCTCCCCAAGAGAGCAGAGCTTTCAAAATAAAGTTTGTTGAGAGCTCCGCTCGGCGGGGCTGTCCCGGCGCCCCCGGCACGGAAGCGGCCTGGAGGTGGGGGCGCGCCCGGGGAAGCCTGCGCCCGCTGCCCTGCCGCCCGAGGGCGGCCAGCCGGCCCGACGGGGGAGGGCTGCCAGCTCGGCCGAGGGGCCGCAGGGAGGGGGGCGCGCTCGAGCCGCGGGCCGGGCCGCGCGCACGCCGCAGCTCGGGCTCCTTTGTTCTGGGGCCTCGGCTGCTAGGCTCCGCAGCCCCCGCCCCGCCCCGCCGCCCCCGCCCGGCTCCGCTACACTGTGACCCGTAGCACCCCCGCCCGATCCCCCGCAACAAAGTAGCTGTCCCCCCGTGGGCCCCGGGCTGGGCCCCCCACGCCTCCTCGCCGCCCCTCCCCCACCCCGGAGCCGGAAAGGCACCGACTGCACCGACCTGCCCGCCGCCTCCGGGGCGGAGCGCACAAAGGGGCAAAGTTTCCCGGCCCGCGCCGCCGCCGCTACCGCCACCACCGTCGCGGCCGCCGCCGCCACCTGGGACGCCCGCCTCCCAGAGCGCCCGGCCCGGCCAAGCTCTGCGCGCGGAGCCCCCCGCCCGGGCCGAGGAGGGGACGACGCAGGAGGAAGGAAGAGGCAGCGGCGGCCGCGGCGGCCGCGGCGGCAGCAGCAGCAGCAATGAAGGCGTCCGCGGGACTCCCCGCCCCCCGCGCGCCGCGGCACGTGCTCGCCCGGGGACTCCCCCGCCCGGGAGGGCGCGCACGTGCGGCCGGGCCGAGCCCCGCCGAGCCCTGCGGGCCCTGCCGCCGCCCCCTCCGCCGGCTCCCGGCCGCGCGAGGTGGGAGTTCTCGCAGCGGGGGAGGGGTCGGAGCGAGCGGCCTGCTAGTGGGTGGGGGCAGGGTCCGACTCGGCCCCGCGTCTCTGCACCTGCAGTACCTCCCCCCCGCGGTGGGACCTCCCGGGACGCAGCTGCCTCAGGCAGTGCTGCAGCCGGGGCCCCACCAGGCGGGGTGGGGCACGCGGACCTCCCAGCCCAGGCCCTCCGCTGGGCCAACCTCGATGTCCCCACTTCCTGCCACTCCCTTCGGGCCAGAGCGGGTCGGGATACCCCTGGCGCTTGTGGGAGCCTTGAGCTCCGGGCCTGACCGACACCCCCTTCCCCGACAACTGCTAGCTCAGGACAATGGGGGACATCGCGCGTTTGCGTACCGAGTCAGCTTGGCTGGCAAGAAGGGGGTGTTCGGGACAGAGGCTGCGGGGACCCTCGCAGGGGTCACGGCTGAGTGCCCTGCCCAGGTGTACCCCAGGGCCTTGCCATCGAAAGCCTTCCCCGCGCCGCTCTCGACTCTTTCGCGTAGAAAACAAAGACTAATCCGATACCCCCGCCCTGCCTCCCAGAGGAGGGGGAACCGGCGCGTCGCACTGGGTAAAGGAGGAGGACAGCCTTCGGGAGAGAGGCTCCGACAACCTCTGAGCGGGCAGTGGTACGACCGAGCCCTAGAACCTGGCGCGGACACTTTAAAAAGTCACCGTGGGCTGTGTTCCAGGCAGGGGTAAGGGACAAGGCGCAAAAATTTTTCCAAGTTGCTAAAGAGCCGGTTCTCTCAGCTGCTTTTTTTTCCCCTCACCTGTTGTGCCGGCCAAGTTGAAATTCCAGGTTAAATTAATTCAACTCCACCCATCTGGCCTGACTGCCAGGATGGTGTCTACAGCTGCCTTCCACCTACCTGGGTTGCAGGGGAGAAGGTTGGGTCTCTGACACACACGCGCACACACATGGGCAAGTCCTGGCAGAAACAGCCACAGGGCGGACTGGCCTGACCAGTTTGGGCGGTGCTCACAGAGTCAGGTACCTGGCAGGCGTCCCGCCCGGCAGAAGCTAACAACTCAGCCAGAACTGGAAAAAGAGCATTCGGCTGGCTATTTATAAGGGGGTGTGGAGGGAGGGAGTAACTGATCTGAAGTAGCTGTCCCGAAAGCCCTGGGCGTTAGAAGCCTGGGTTCTGTCTGGAAGGCTTGATTTGACAGCCTGCTCCTGTGGCCAGGTTGTCAGCTGTGGGGTGGGTGGTGAAAATGGATGCAATATCCACTTCCTACTGTGGCCTTGGGGAAGACTGAAGTTTCTGTTCAGGAAAAGTAAGACTAGAACGAGGGAGAAATACCAATCCGGTGTAATTTGCAATCAAACAGGTGAACAGGACTTGCAACCTTGTTTTTAATGTAATAGATTTTTAATGTTTCAAATAACTTTTTAATAAAAATGTATTAAACGTGTGGCAAATACAGGTAATTAGAAGAAAAAAATTAACCCGAATACAACTATACTTAATTATTTGCCATATTTCCTTCTGGCATTTTCTGTTTGTGGATTAGTTTCCTTTTTAAAAAACGTGGTTGGCTCGGCGCCTGTGGCTCAATCGGCTAAGGTGCCAGCCACGTACATCCCGGGCCCGCCAAACAACTATGATGGCTGCAACCAAAAAATGGCCGGGCGTTGTGGCGGATGGCTGTGGTTCCAGCTACTTGGGAAGCGCAGGCAGGAGACTCACTTGAGCCCAGGAGTTGGAGGTTGCTATGAGCTGTAATGCCATGGTACTCTACCCAGGGGGGATAGCTTGAGGCTCCGTCTCAAAAAAAAAAACTAGAAGCTGTG
>CAUYQV010164741.1:0-18422 GCA_963574575.1 Galagoides demidoff
GGTTCGAATCCCCAGCCTGGACCCGCCAAACAACAATGATGGCTGCAACCAAAAAATGGCCGGGTGTTGTGGCGGGCGCCTGTGGTCCCAGCTACTTGGGAGGCGGAGGCAGGAGACTCCTCGCTTGAGCCCAGGAGTTGGAGGTTGCTATGAGCTGTGATGCCATGGCACTCTACCCAGGGGATAGCTTGAGGCTCCGTCTCAAAATAAATAAATAAATAAATAAATAAATAAATAAAAATAAAAAAGAATGCATTTGTACAGTGACAAATATTAGAAATATATGAAAAAAGGAAACACATCTGGTTCCCCTTATGTCACATGTTGCCTATTTCTTTTTTTTTTTAATTTTATATTCCTTCCCACTTGCTGCAATTATAGTCCTGATAAAATCGGGCATTCAAACTTTCGCTCTAAAATTTTATCATAAACATTTCCCGGGTTACTTCTTTTCTTCAGATTTTCATTTTAAAAGCCTAGATATTAGACCATCGAATGAATATACCATTATTTCATCTTAGAGAACCATTTCCACCACGGAAACATCACACTCCCCCCTACTCTTCCTGTGTTGCCCGGCTGAGAGCTGAGATGTGACTGGAGTTTATTTATTCCTTAGAAAAACATCCAGCGTCTGACCTCTCGACCTATACCTCCTACCAGGGCCCAAGGAGGTGGTGTGCAGACTCTGAGCTCAGTTTGGGGGCTCCAGAGTAGACTTTTCAGGCCTGGGACTGTGTCGAGCTGTGCCTTTCTTATCCTAGTTTTCATGACACTTCATTCTAAAATCAGAGCTCTCTGGCCATGAGCATTTAAAACACCTCTCCCCTGGTCATACAAGAAGACAAAAGTTGTTGTTGTTAATTTTATACATCATGTGCCTTAAAAAGGAAATCTTCTCATGGACAGGAACTCAACAAAGGGAATAGTTAAGAGGTGAGGGAGGCAAGGACAGACCACAAATCACAAAGCTGCAGTGTCCTGGACGGTGGAGGTGACGTCTCACCCGTGGACGTGTCTCCATGCTGAGATCATTCCTGAGGGCTGTCAACTCCAGAGAAATAAATGCTAGATACACCTGGCTTTTACGTCACGTGTGTGTGTGTGTTTAAATCACAAGTGATTAAATGAGATTTGGTTCTCTTCCTAACTTCACTACAAAGGTCCAGTGTCAAGTTTGGTATCGCTACAGTTAGAGAAAGGAAAGGAAATGGATTTATCACCGATTTAAAAGAACATGTTCTGTGGCAAAAGGCACGGGAGAGCAGGGGGCTTGTACCGAAATGTGTAGGAGGCGTACCCAGTGCCAGCTCATAAAAACGATCTCTGCATTGGCAGAATTGACGTCAGGAAGATGAACAGCGTGAGTAATGTGCCTGTCAAAGCAGGACATGCTGGACTATTCCCCACAAACAGGCAGAGGGAGGCCGGGGCCTGCTGAGTCAGCCTCAGTAGTAAACACTGGTGAGGTCGGGCCCAGCGTGGAAGCACAGGCTCTTCTTTTCTTTGTGAGTCGGAGTCAACACATGAAGCCTCATGGCTCATCCTGAGAGAGAACGGAGGAGCCCAGGAAACTGAGGTGGAGCAGATGCTGTCACATGGGTCACCTCTGATCCAGCTCAGGGACGACCAGCCAAGAAGCACAGAGGGCTGAGGGTGATGCGGGAGGGCAGCTGCGATCTGGCTGCCCTGGGTCAGCCCTCCACATCTTGTCTGGAGTTCCCGGGTGAGGGGCTTGCAATATACTGGGGCTTTTTATAATTAGATCTGACAATAGTCTTCCTCTTTTTTTCTCTTTTGAGTTGGCTTAGCGTCTTTCGGGAGGATTCCTCTGTGTGTCAACAGACCAGAAAGTTCTGAAAATCCCATGCATCTTTCTCACTGTAATGTTTTTCCTCCTCTTCGTGTTTTCCTGCTTTCAAATTACTGCTCCCTTTTTAAAATTCCAGTAACATCTCTATGTTTAAATGAATATAAGTCAGACGAGCTATAATTCATTTCGTGCACTTGAGTTGGCCTTGTAGTGCCAACCTTTCCCTTCATTCATAGAAAAATCAATCTGGGGGTTCAAGAACCTGCTTGATTCATAGTCTAATTCGAACTCTAGTCCAATCTAATAAATCAGGCTCCAAACCAGGTTTAGCAATGTGGAAAAGGCAGCATTTTTATTTAACTTTTCAGAAAAATCAGTTAATGAGTTCCTAGGGCAGGTGTCTCCTTTTGCCATCTTTGTGTTACTCGCAGGGCCTCACGGAGACCTTGGCCCACTGTCGAGGCTCAGCTGTGTCTGTTAAATGTGCTGAATGAGGTAGAAAAGGAAGCAAGTTAGGATGCACATACAGGATAAAAACAGAACTCCAACACAAGATTCTTGGAAGTGACTTCTTAGACTCCCTCTCTCCCACGCTGTGCATGGCTGACTGTGGCATGGGGTGGGGGGGAGGTGTCTCATACTCCCGCCACAGACCCCACTCCCTGTTTCTGGCTTCCTGGGATGGATGCAGGGGGCTGGTGAGGAGAGTAAGGCATGGAGGGCCCAACACGGGAAGACCTTCCGGCAAAGCCAATTTCAGTGGATCAGGCTTTGCAAGGTGATATGACATTGCCAGGTGGGAGCAACTTGTGCCAAGACATGCACCTGGGCCGGGGAGGCTGGGGCTGGATGTGAGCCCCCTCTGTCCTCTCTGAAGGGCTTCTTCACGTGGAGGTCAAGGGCATAATAACATGTGGTGGACCTGCCAGGCCTGGTGGAGCATGTGTCCAGGCAATGGAGATTGGGGGGACATCAGGCTGTGATGGCAACTGCTCAGACGGGGACTCTGCTCAATTTACCAGGTTTTTGGGGTGTCACTTAATGAGTGAGACCACCCAAAAGAGTCCTCACTGGGAGCTGCTCCTGAGCCTGCGAGACCAGGACTCTGCCTTGTGAACTACCAAGTGGTCCTAATTCCAGGAACTGGAGACAAGGACACAAGGCCCTTGTTCCACTGGAACGCAGAGGTCTCATCCCCTGTGGGCCAGGAAAGACACATCCGTAGGTACAGTGTGAGAGGAGCTTTCTCCTTTACCGAAAAGCTGATAGGTTTCCCAGACACATTTCTTCAAGCTGACAACCTACTTACTCCCCACAGAACAGGCATCATTGACTCCCTGGGACAGTGCTCGTTCTGTGGGCAACCAGGAGGAAGGTAGAGTGTTGAGGTGTTCCAAGGGCAGCAGCACCTATGAGCAGCAAAACATCCTGCTCAGGCTTTCAACACCCAGGACAATTGGTCTGGCCAGCCCGAGGGCCCCTGTGAGCCGTGATGCGGTGTAGCGAGTGTACACACTCGGCAAGAAGGAACTCCCCTGGGTAACACGCTCACTGCCAGTGCCGGCCAGCCCGACATGGGCCTCAGTATCCAGAGCTGGTGCTCAGCCCGTGGCTATTTCTGAGCCTTTTGGCACAAGCCCGTGACAGGCACTTCTCCTAGCTGTTTGCCAGGACACATAGACATGCCATTGGCCATTTGACAGGGGAGAAAACACACGGCATGCAAAGGTGGAAACCATTCTCGGATCAAATTCAAATCCACACGCTCTACTGAACAAGTGACCCTACATGGGAATTTGCAGAAATTCTGCATCTTAGGTATTTGACTGGAAGAAGAGCAGTTAGCATCCCTCTGCCCTATTTTCCCAACCCTGCTGTGCCTGTCACGCCTTTGGTGTGTGGCTGCTGCCTGGCTCCCATAGGGCAGTGCATTGACATCTATCCATATATTATCTAGATTTGGGAACATTCACATAACCAAGGGAGACTGAACTCTATTAACAGTACAGGACATCTTATTTCTTTGAGCATAGAGTTGTGAGCTATTCATCTTCAAGCTAAGTCTTAAAGATAGAGTCTTATATTTAAAAAAAAACAAATATGTGATTAAGACTACAACACTTTTCTGTGCAATTGATGTTTGTCTGGAGTAGAACACGGCGTATTTGTGTTAGGTGTTCATTTCTTTAATTTCTCTTCCATGAAGGCCCATTGATGGCACACTCAGTAGGGGCTTGTTTGCATGCCCTTGAAAGCCAGGCTGGGATATGGGTTTACAGGAAGGTGGTTTATTTGGAAGTGTGCGTCTACTATGCGTCCACTGTACAATGGATGCTTTGCTTATCTCATCCAAGTTAGTTTTCATAACAATCCTGAAAAGTTAACAATGACAGGCAAACTTTAAATAGCACTATTCTAAGCAGTTCATAGATACTCGGGCCACAAGTAATTGCCGCCAACATTTTTGTACCCTCACATTAAAAACAAAGGAGCTGAGGCACAGAGGGGTTAGAAAACTGCAGAGGTTTCACAGCCAGTAAATCTCACAGTCAAGGTCAAATCCACGCAATCTGATATCAGAGTTTTTGCTCTTCAGCACAAAGCTCTACTGGCTCATGAATCATTGTAATATGAATGTTTCACCGATGGTGAAACTGAGGCTCACTGTACTATATGTGGCACATATTTGCATGCACTGTCTGACCTATCACCCTCTCCTAGAGTCACTGTGTCCTACGGGGCCCTATTAGTGTGCCTGTTTGTGATCCTGTTCCTCATTTATCCTCTTCGTCTGGCCATCGGTGATTAGACTAAGGCTGATTAAGAGGAGGGAGAAGTCACAGGCTGGCTAGCAACATCAGCTAGTATTAAAAACAGTGTAACCTGAGCCAATGACCAGACCTGTTAGGAAAAGGGGCGAAGGATGTTTTTAATCAAAGAAAAATCGGAGAGGTAATTAGAACAGACAGGGAATGAACCAGAGTTGCAAAATCAGGAAATGGTAGTTCTGCAAGCCTAGGGGTACCCCGCATTGCTCTGATCCAGCGCAGCTCCAGTTCAGGCTCAGCAAGACCCAGGAACCACCATGGTTTCTGCCTCTGCTTCTCCTTGAGATTTGCCTCTTCCCAAATCCAAGCACGGACTCTGACTTGAGCTGTCTCTGCTCTTGATTCCCAAGCTCCAGATCCAAATAACAATGCAGTGAGCAGTGGATCCAGACTTTGAATCCATGTCTATCTGACTCGAAGTCCATGGACTTCCACAGCTGTCCATTAGGACCAATGAGAGCAGAGTCTAGTTTGATATTTTGCAATTATATTCACAGGTGCATTTGAAAATACAATGGACCAAAGTAGGTGGGGCGTGCAGCTTACTTTAACAAATGCTATGTTGACACAGCACATTAATGGTAGCAAAAGTACCTAAAACAGGACAAACACTAAAGGTGAACAGAGTCTTCTAGAAGAGGTCAGGGTCCCTTTGCCCAAGGAATACTTGCGGGTCACTGTAAGTCTTAGAGAATGTAGGTAGGATGATGTCAAACTAGTTCAAGGTAAGCTTTCAGCTTAGTCCACTTTCTTATTGTCATAGAAGTAAAATCCGGTTTTATTCCTCAGCCTCCTATAGTCTGCCAAAATAACACATTAATTTTTCTGGTTAGAACGGTCATATGTATCTGTTGTATTCTTAAACTATTTTTTTTCTTGTTTGACATTTCATTTCTCTATTTTTCTATCATTTTACATTTTCATTTACCCCTTCTCTATTTATCTTGGTATTTAATTTTTTTTTTTTTTTTTTGCAGTTTTTTGGCCAGGGCTAGGTTTGAACCTACCACCTTCGCTATATGGGGCTGGCACCCTACTCCTTTGAGCCACAGGGGCCAGCCTTTAATTCTTCATTATCATTTCTTCTCATTTTCTTCAGACTTTTCATTGTTGAAAGCAGGGCTGGGATATAGGTTTGCAGGAAGGTGGTTTCTTAGGAAGTGTCATCTCTAATCTATTGATTTTTAATACTTTATTAAGTGACAGGAAAGAAACACGGCTAAAAAGAGGACAGTGGTAAACACAGCCCTGCTGAATATCCCATGATTACTGAGAGACCTCCCCCTGATTATTGGGAGACCTATTCTGCGGGAAGGATGCCGTCTCCTCTTTCCTATTGATATTCCAGGATTGGTCCTTGGAAGAAGACACAATATAAGCTCTGTGGTTACTGGAGTTCAGCATTCAATCTTTTTGCTTCCAAATTGTCTGTGACTGTTCCGATTAGCTCCCTCCAGAATGGTTACAGGAGAATGACTTAACGTACTACTGTGCCCATAAGGGCAGCATTTCTCATAGAATGAAACATACACCTACTATATAAGCCAGCAATGCTCTCTCAATCCTGCTCAAGAGAAATGAAAACTATGTTCAGCTAAAAAATTGAAAGATGCAAGTTTACAGCAGCTTTATTTGTAAGTGCTAAAGACCAGAGCCAACCCCAATCCCCTTGAGGCTAGTGAAGAGACACACAGACCGTGACAAACCCATCCAACAGACAGCTATTCAGCAATAGAGAGAATTAGTAAAGCGTAAGACCATGGGGGTGAAGCTCATAGGTGCATTATACTCAGGGTAAGAAGCCAACTAGAAAGTCAATCTATTTTATGATCGAATTTGTGTGATTTCAAGGCAGATAGGTGATTGTCAGGAGCCAGGTATGGGAGGAGATGTTAACCAAAAAAAAAAAAAGTCATGGGAGAACTTTCCGGTGCCATGGAAATACTCCACATCTTCATTTTGGTAGTCGTTGCTCTCATGCATGCATTAGTGAAAACTCACAGAACTATACACCAAAATGGTATAGGTAAATTATACCATAGTAGATAATTTTTTTTCCCAAAGTCCAGACTCTGGAATCAGACTGTGTCAACCCCACTGCCTCCACCTTTAGGCCACATGACCATAGGTCACATTGAAACCTTTTTGAGTCTCATTTTCTTGACCTGTAAAACAGAGCTAATCACAGCAGAGGGTTGTTAGAAAAATTAAAAAATGTATGTCGTTGTTTATTGCGATGCCAGGCCACACACGTGCTCAGTAAGTGGTAGCTTTTACTATTTTTATCCTCCCACTAAAGAGCTAAGAAGTTGTTTAGGGAAGAGGTTTCTAGACAGAGTTGTGTGGGTTTCTCTTTTAAATAGAAAATACAAGTTTATTAGACAGCTTGTTAAGAACACTAGAGCCCCATAAAAGAGGGCATGTATTTTACTTCCTGAGCCAAATTTTATTTCCCCACAAAAATTCTTTTCAATTCTTTCTCTGAAATATGGAAGATGGGCTCCAGAAGTCATTTGCTTATTTTTCTTGAGAGCATAATGGCCTTATTGGGTTACCTTGGAGTCCTTAGAAAATAAACTAAGGAAAATGTAACCTTCAGAACTCAGACTCTGGTGCTAGTTTCTGCAGTATCATTCGTTCGTTCATTCCAAAGAGCCTCTATTTGCACCAGATAATGACTGACTGCCCTAGACCACGGAGATTCAGCAGCCACCCAAGTAGGCAAAAAGCTTCCTGTCCATGGGGAGCTTTGACGCTGCATTCAATGGAATTCTCCAAGTAAGTGTCCTGTGTATCATGTCCACATGTCTCCCTGGCAAGGGAGAAAACAGTTCTTGTTTTTTGTTAGATATTTATTTTGAAATAGTTTTTAACTTACAGAAAATTGCAAAAATAATACAAAAAGTCCAGTGTATCCTTCACCTGGCTTCCTCCAATTATAAATTTTATGTAGCACACTCTTAAAACCAAGAAACCAACTGTAAAATATCTTTAACTTGATGACTGGCCACTTTCAGATTTAAACCCACACTCCTTGCCCATTAATTGAAACTCTCCTCAGCTCCCTGATCTTCCAGAATTTTTCTAGGTGAGAAATAGCTTCTTCTTTCTTGAGGAACCTAAGACTCAGCTGGAAAGTTTCAGGCTCTCCTGCTTGGGGACACTTCAAATATTATTGCCACAAATTCACAATTTTAAAGCCAGTCTGCTATAGCCCTGCCAAAACCCTGTGCTAGAATTCCACTTGGAATAACAAGGATACTTATTTTCACCTCCCATTAAATCCTATTCCCATATAAAATGCTAGCTTCCCATCTCGGCTTTTCCTATCTTCATCCTCAAATATCTCAGTGTGTTATTTTCACCAATTCTCCTCCAGTCCAACCTTCCACTCCTCTTATTCTTCAATTTTTTTCAACTGCACTGTCTAAAATTCTTATTCATGCCTCACAATGATACACAGACACACACACCCCTAGATGCACCTTCACAGAATGACAATTTCAACTACATTTCTTCACAAAGTCATCACATCCCCAGAAAACCTTCTTAACTGAAGGATGCTAATCCTTTTTCCCATGTCAGTAGAACCCAATCAGATGATAGTACTAAAACCCGGCTCTGGGTGCTGAGATGGCGTCAGTATTCTCACAGCTCCTCAATGTCTCTGTAAAACCCTCATTCTTCTACCTTTGAATAAAGACCCTCATTACATCTCACTATTTTGCCTTCTGCCCTCCTGGTTACTGTCCCCTGATCAGCAGCCTGACATTCACCATAGAGCTTGGCACCCAACTCAGCTGATTTCTCTGGCCTGTGTCCTGCTGTCATAAGACCAATGTTCACCAGTGTCCATGTGGATGACCTTCCCAACACTCCAGCCTCCCAGGATCTTGAGTTTCTGAATTCCCGTGGCCTTTGCTTTCTCTACACTCCAGCTTCCTACGCTCATGGCCACATCCTAGACTGTGTCAGAACCCAGAACCCTCCTGCCTGTGACACTTTCAACTCTAATGCTGACTCTCTGGCCTTATCTCAGCTTCAAAATGACTTTAAGCCTATTTCTGTTTCTCTATTTCAAGTCCCCGGTGACTTCATTTTTTTCTGATAACCAGTTCCTTCCTAAAGTCACTTCCCTTCCTACTCAGGGCCCCATGGTTAATGATTTGAATTCATCACCAACAACCCAAATTCCAGGCGCGCCTGTTATTACACTGCATGTTCCTTTTAAAGTAGCAATATAGCCTTACAAATCTGTGCTCCAATGTTCTATGCTAGACTGCTTAGCACTAGTCTTCAGCCTAACCTTCAGTACCCTTTAATAAATGTGATTGCCTGTGCATGGAAGTCACTGCTTTGTCTTCCCTTCTCTTCCAAACCTTAGCCATTCAACTCATTTCCTCTATCCACACTGTATCTTCGCCAGATCCACTTTAAACAGGCAAGTTCAAATTTAAGGGACTACCCTGATAGCGGAGCAGAGAATGTTGTGGTAGCCAGCCTCCATGACAACCCCGATGATCCTGGCTTTCTGATAGTCACACTTTTATGTGGTTCCCTTCCTCTAACAGACTGGCAGAGGATAGTCTGATAAACATAACACATGGAGCTAACTCATAAAAGGAGTTGCAGCTCCTGCTTTGGCATTGTAGACTGCTTATTCTGGCGGAGGCTAAGCTGCCAGGTCAAGAGGGAGTTTGAGCAACTCTGTGCAGAAGACTATCAAGGAGAAACTGGGTCTCCCACCAACACCCACCAGTATACAAGCCACGTGTGAGAGCCATGTGGGAAGTAGGTACTCCAGTTTAAGTCACAGCTGGAACCCCCACTAATATCCTGACAAGACAGAACCACAGAACTAAACTGTCAAATTCCTAACCCACAGAAACTATGAGAGATAGTGTTTATTATAGTTGTTTAAAGTTATAAAGTTTTAGGATAATTTTTTATGCTGTCATAATAACTAACAGAGATGGATTTAAGAGAGCAAGACCAGAGGCACGGAGACCGGCTAGGGGGGTCATAAAACAGTCCAAGCAAGTGTGGACGAGGGCCTGTATTGGAGCCGTGGGGTGCAGATGGAGAGGAGAACAGGATCCGAGAAATACTCAGGAATATAAATCTGCCCAAATTGAGTGCATGTGGGTGTTCCAAAAGCATATAATTATTCTCAGCTTTCTAGCTTTGGTGGCTAGATTCCAAAAATCAAAATAGAAAGTGCAGGAGGAACAGTATGATTGGAGAGAAAAATAATGAGCTGGGGTTGTGACATGGAATTCGAGGTGCACGGAGATGCTACTGGATGTGCCCCCAAGGGCCTCCAAGGTGCGGACTTTGTTGGTCTCTCGTCAGTCTTTAGCTTTGTGGAGCGCTCTGCTGCATTGGACACTGTTAGCTACTCATTACGGCTACAGGTTTTCTGCTTACTCGGATCCACACTCTTCAGGGTCTTCTCAAGCTCTCATGTTATCTCCTCATTCTTCCTGACCACGTCCTCTGCTCGCCCAGACACTGATGTTCTGCAGGGCTCTTTGACTTTCTACAAAGGCTCTGTACTGAGTCTGCCAGAATCTAAGATTTATCTCCTGGGGTTCAGCAGAATGAGGTTTTAAAAAGAACCTTATATATTGTCTCTTTTTATGACTATACGTGTATACGTAAATTTCTAATTGACATCAATTGTAATTTTCTGGGTTTTTGGTAATGCCATATGTGTATGTGTAGTCTATTATCCATCCATCCATCCATCTATCTATCTATCTATCATGTATTTATCTCAGTAATATTAAGTAACCATGAGGTTTTAGGGAGCACATGACAACGGACCCCTAAGTTAGTCATTAAAACCCTTTGCAAATGTTCCTGTTGCCCTCTGCACACACAGTAGCATTGAACTCCCCAGCCTCTTTGTCCTTTACACTAACATACGGTCATTTTTCTTGTTTGACCAATGAAATGTTAAGAAAAGTGACATGGGCAACTTCTCCATAAAATCAGGAACAGCCAAGCCACCATGTAGCAAGTTCCCTCCCCCTTACCTTGGTTCTAGGTCCCGGAATGATTACAGGGCAGAGCTTCTTGCTGATACACATTAGGTATGAATACGGGAGGGAAAAGAATTTTCATTATGTAAAGTCATTGAAATTTTTTTTTTTTGCTATCATATCATTACCTAGACCATCCTAATGAATACAACTGCAATAAAATTCCAGGTAATATAAGGGGGTGTGTCCTTAAGTTCTGAGCCCCCTTGTATCAACTGAATAGTATCTGAAAGTTAATGATCTCAAATACCTGCTGAATGAACACTACTTACACAGACATGTGAATTCTCCTAGTAATACATACCAATCCCGAGGTGGTCCTGAAGACGTCTTCCTCCTGTTTTCACACTTAAGGGAGATACTTTGTTGGTTGAAAAGAATTTTCTTTCAATTTCAATTTTAAAACTGAAGCCAAACACACAGGATACTTGAAACCCCTTTTGAATATCTCCTGGTCTTTCAAAGGGACATACAATTTTCAGGCCACCATCTAGATGTGTAAGATTATTTAAAGGACAGAGGAAAACATTTTGTTCCTTGGTGGCGGTAGGACCGAGGTACGAGAAAACTATAAGAAAATCAAAATATATTTCTTCTACTACACATTAAATATCACCAGTTTATGAAAAATTATTATTAAAGTTTTTATCTTATTGTAACTTGTTTAGATAATATTGACCCAGGACAGTGTGTAGAATGTTAGTAATTTACATTATAACGTGTTTTTCCACACACAGGAGCTTATATATAACATTGCATGAATATTCTTTTAAATAAAGGCTCTATGATAGTTTCTCAATTTGTATTATTTCAACACTTCACCTGTTGCCCTATTGCTGTACAAGGAAATTATAGATGAAGACAAAAATGATAACCAATGGAATGCTCAAGTGAATAAAATCTTCCTAGAATACGGATGGGAGCTTTGGTATGTCCACATCTCTCCTCAAATGCTTATATTCGTTAATGAATAAATAAGTAAATGAAGTGGGTATGCCCTGGAGAAGGGGCTGAGGCAGAGTTTTGTTGTTTTTTTCTTTTTGAGACAGAGTCTCACTTTGTCACCCTCGGTAGAGTGCCGTGGCATCACAGCTCACAGCAACCTCAAACTATTAAGCTCAAGAGATTCTTTTGCCTCAGCTTCCCGAGTAGCTGGGACTACAGGTGCCCACCACCATACCCAGCTATTTTATTTATGAGGCCTCGCTCAGGTTCAGGCTGGTCTTGAACCTGTGAGCTCAGGCAATCCACTCACCTCAGCCTCCTAGAGTGCTAGGATTACAGGTGTGAGCCACCGCACCTCCCAGAGATTTTTTTTTTAAATTTCAATATATTAAGGGAGTACACATTTTTAGGTTATATGGATTGCTTTTGTAATGCTTGAGTCATGGGTATTGGTGTAATCCGTCACCCAGACAGTGTTCATTATACCAGTTAGTTAGGTTTTCTGGCACTCCCCTTACTCCCTTCCTCTCTGCCTGATTTTTGCTGGGGTTTACGGCCCTCTGTGCACATGTGTGCTCATCAGTTAGTTTCAATTTAATAGCCAGTACGTGTGTGGTTGTTTTTCCATTATTTAGATACTTCATTTAGAAGAGTCGTCTCTAGTTCATCCTAATTGTTGTAAAGGCATCAATTCATCCCTTTAAATGACTCAATAGTACTCTACGGTATCCATATACCACATTTTATATTAATCCATTCATGAATTGATGGGCCCTTGAGTTGATTCTACATCTTTGCAATTATAAATTATGCTGTAATAAATGTTAGTGTGCAGGTATCATCCAGATAAAATAACTCCTTTTCCTTTGGGTAGATACCCACTAGTGGGATTGTTGGATCAAATGGTAGGTCTACTTGAGGACTCTCCATACTGTTTTCCACAGAGGTTATAGTAATTTACAGTCCCACAACAGAGTATAAGCATTTCTTTCTCTCTGTATCCTTGCCCCCAACTATTGCTTTTGTACTTTTTAATAAGAGCCATTCTCACTGGGGCAAGGTGGTGTCTCATTACAGTTTTGATCTGTGCTTCCCTGATGATTAATGACATTGAGTATTTTTTCATGTGATTACGGCCACTTGTCTATCTTCTTATGAAAAGCTTCTATTCATGTCTTTTGCCCGTTTTTTAAAATTGGGTTGTTGGTTTTTTCTGAATTTTTTGTAGATTCTGGATATTAACCCAGTCCTTTATTGAATATATAGTTTGCAAATATTTTCTTCCACTCTGCACATTGTCCATTTGCTCTGTCGATTATTATTATTTTTTTTTAGCTGTGCTGAAGCTTTTTAGTTTAATCAAATCCCATTTATTTTATTTTATGGTTGCTGTAATTGCCACTAGCATTTTAGTCATAAATTCTTTGCCTAGACTGATATATAGAAAGGTTTTTCCTATATCATCTTCTAGCAGTCTTATGGCTTCATGCCTTACATTTAGATTTTATACCCATCTTGAATTAATTTTGGTAAGTGGTGAGAGATAGGGTGCTGTTTCATCATTCTCCAGGTGGCTATCCACATGGGGGGCTGCCTTTCAGAAAATACTCAGAACTGCATTCTAAGTGAATCAGTATTACATACATCCACCAGTGTAAAATGGCCCCTAAGCCCTTAAAATTCACAACTCTTAGGAAACAACAGCACAAGAGGGAAAATAAAGCAGGAAGGTACCACCCAGCATGATGGAAAGATCAACATCTTACATATCAATTCATCACTTAAGGTTAACAGTCTGAATGCTGCCTTCCAAAGACTTAGGCTAGATGAATGGATGAAAAAACACAACTGAAGTATTTGTTTTCTCTAGGAAACTCATCTAAACTAGAAGGACACACACAGAGACTTAGTGTGAAAGGATGGAAGAAAAATATCCAAGTTAAAATCAAAGGGAGAGCAAGTGTAGCCATTATTATATCAGATACAATTAACTTTATGCCCACAAAGGTAAAGAATGACAAAAGGAGTAGTTATATAATGGTAAAGGAAAAATTCAAAAAGAAGATGTAACAATCCTGAATATAGTGTATATCCCTAATGCAGGAGCTCCCAGACACATAAAACAAATTTTATTAGAGCTAAGCAAAGAAATAAATAGCACCACCAAAATGGCCAGGGACCTCAACACCCCACTGTCAGAGCTGGACATCTCACGAGAGCAGAAAATAAACACCGGACTTCAACTGGACTCTACGCCAAATGGCCCTAGCAGACATTTACAGAACATCTACCCAGAAAGTACCAAATATACATTCTTCTCAGCAGCATGGAGGACATTATCCAAGATCAATCACAGCGTAGGCCACAAAAAAGGTCTTGACAAATTTAAAAAACAAAGAAACAAATTGAAGTTGAGATTTGAGAGGGCAAGGCCAGGGAAGATCTGGTGGGCAAGTGACTTTGCAGGAGAGACCTGAGTGGAGGGCGGGAGCCACACAGCCAGCTGGGGGAAAGGCACTCAGGCAGAGCACTGTGAGAACAAAAAGAGCCTGAGGGCAGGAGCCTGCCTGCCGCCTGCCGCCTGCTGTGCTAGAGGAACTGCAGAGAGATTTTTGAGGGGACAACTCAAAAATCACAGGACAGAGAGGTGGTGGGGGAATGAGGCCATGCCAGGTTTTGTGAGTCAGACCAGAATTGAGGTGGGCACACCAGAAGGCCTGCAATGGCGGAGCAATGTGACCCATCAACATTTATTCTGGCTGTAAGGACAAGGGCAGAAGCTGGGTTGGTCCAGGGCAGCAAGAATGACAACAGTTAAAGGTGACATCTCTAATGCAGAGCAGACTGGATTTGTTGACAAATCAGATATGAGAGAGAGGCAAGGAGGACTCCACGCCTGAGCAGTGGAAGAATGGAGTTGCTATTGATGGAGAGATGGAAGAATCCTGGAGAAGCAGGGTTAGTGGGGAAATGGGAGCTCGATTTCAAGTAAGTTGGGAAAGCTTGTAAAATACCCACGTGGACACCTGGAAAGGCAGTGAGCAAATGAGTCTGTGTTTCACCAGAGGATCTTGACAAAAGATAGAATTTTGGGATTTGTATCTCTGCCAAGATATAAATTTGGGGGCAAAAGACATGAACAGAAGCTTTTCATAAGAAGATAGACAAATGGCCAGCTTGCTGCATTCCAGCAAATAAACAGGATTTAAAGCCATGAAATTTGATAGGATCGCCCAAGGTGGTTATAAACAGTAACATGCACGTGGTCGTCTGGGATCTGGTTAAAACGCAGATTCGGATTCACTAGTGTGGGCTGTCAGGTGTGATGTCTCTAACTCTCCAAAGGGGAAGCTGACATAGTTGCTTCCATACTTTCAGTAGGAAGGGCATGAGCGTTGAGTGTAGATACTGAAGAACAGAGACACCTCGTGACAATCCTGAGCTTCTCCAAGATTTAGAGGTTGGGGGATGAGCAAAGGAAACTGAGGAAAACAGCAGAGGTAAAGGAAAAAGCAAGTGCTTGTGTAGCCCTGGAAGGGGCAGGTGATCAGCTCTGCACGAGCTTCTGATAGGTCGGGTGAGGGGAGGGAGGATGACTGGGGTTGGCAGTGCACGGGTGACTTTGACAAGAACAGCTACAGGGGCGACGACACCGAATGGAGAGGAAAAAGGGGAGAGAAATCGCAGACAGCTGACACAGTCAACTCCTCCAAGGCACTTTGCTAGAAAGGGCGTGAGAGAAATGGAGCTAGAACCGAAGGGAAAAGTTCCAATAAGATCTTTTAAAGTGGGAGAAAAAGCGAAATATTTGTATGCTGGTGGGAGCAATGGCCGAAAGAGAGAAACCAAGGACGCAGAGAAAGAGTGAGAATGCTAGGGCGACATGCTAGACCGCCGGAGGGGAAAGGGGTGCAGGTGTTGGCTTTAGCCAGGACACAGCAGCCATCCCTGGGTTCTAGGAATATAGACAACAGAGGCTTCTAGACAGGTGGGGGAAGTGGGTAGGACGGGAGTAATCTCCACTGATTGCATCTCTCTCTCTCTCTCTCTTTTTTTTTTTTTGGAGGGTCTTACTCTGTCACCCAGGCTAGGATGCAGTAGTATCACCATAGCTCAATGCAACCTCAAGCCCCAGGGCTCACACACCCTCCCGCCACAGCCTCCCAAGTAGTTAGGACTGCAGGCATGTGCTACCATGCCCAGCTAATTTTTCTATTTTTTCACTGAAATAGAAGTATGACTATTAGCAGAGAGTGAGAATGAGGGAGGTTTGAGAGTAGAAAAGAAAGAGTGAACTTCTCACCTGAGAGAATGGGGAGATGACTAGGTTGGAAAAATACGGTATGACTGCTGGGCAGGGCAGCATTCAGTGCCCGCTAGAGATTAGTGGTCAGGGACTTAAAGGGAGGCCAGTCACGTGGTGGTTGTTCTCCAGCCACACTCAGCCCTCTAGGTCAAAACACACAAGGGCTGGGTCAGCAGGCCCAGGTTTAATCACAATAAATCAAGTTTTAAAACTTTTTGAGCCTTGTGTGAGTCAACAACCACGCCAGACACTGACATCACAACAATATAATAATAGTAACAGAGAACTTTTCAGATATGCCAAACAACACCCTGAGCTCTCTACTCTCATTCTCATCTTCACGAGAAATCTACGACAGAGTTGGATGCCATGATTACATGGACCACCATTTTATACTTGAGGAAGCTGAGGCTAAGGTGGGCAAGCAATTTGCCCAAACTCATACATTTAACAACACAAATAGCTGAGAGTCGAACCCCGTGTTCTTGATAGCTCTGAGCATAGTGAGCGGACGCTCTAGAAGAGGGGTTCGAGTCCCGGGAAAGACCTGCTGCTTATGGGCACGTGCAAGCAGCCCAGGAACATAGAGGAAGCAACTGTTACTCAGAATAATTTGAAAATGTCAACATTTATAACAAAAATAGGTGGGTCAAAAAAAGATTTAAATCTCCACAAAAAAGATTTAATGGAGTGACTGCATTTCCCCGTGTGAATATATTAATCATTGGTGCACTTGTCAAATAGCTGCTACCCCAAATATTATAGAATGATGCCCCCACACACACACAACTTAGCGATGGCCCAGAATGACTGTGCTTCTGGTTTCTGTGGCTTCAAGACTCCACGACCTTGGCTAACCTGACAGGCTTCCCATGAGTTCCCTCCTCAAAGATGTTTTGGGGGACAACACATTCCAGAACTTCAAGTATGTGCCTTTATTCTGACATTGCTCCCATAGCTTTGGATACAAGAGCCTGTAATTGACAAAATAAATGGAAAAGGTTTTTTTTTTTTTTGTATGTCAGGTTTATTTCAGGTATTTCTAATGCAAAGGGTTGGAAATCTTTTCTTGAAGTGATTCTCATACAAGGGAGATCCAGAAGCTGATTCCATGATGCCTCCTTTGGAAAAATGGCTACTAACTTTTAGCACAAAAGACTAGCCAGGAACCTGTATGTTCTATTTGGCCGGCGGTATACCAGGCTGGGCTGTCCTATGTCCAGATGTGTCCTCATCTAGTAAGCACACCAGCCAAGTGGCTTTTTGGCCCAAGAGCTCTTAGCTAGGGGGCAGAGCTGGGATTCAAACCCACGGCTCAAGGAATAAAGCTGCTCAACAAAGACCAATTCTCCTAGCTCCTTTTATATTTTTTTTCCTTATTTTGCTAGCAGATTCCCCTTCCAAAGTTCTAGAAATGACTCCACATTTGTAACACAGTGCTTCAAATGGTTATTCTTTTTCTTTCCTATATCAGAAAATGAAACTTTGTTAGCAGGTGTGTTTTTTCCTATGCAGTTCATGGATGATGAATGTGACCATGAATAATGACCTCATTCTTGCACTTGGAAGAGCATCTCTACGAATAGGTAAGGGCAAGTCCCCAGGCTGCCAGGCAGTGTGCAATGGCCAGATGAGGCTCGCCATTCTTTAAAGACATATTTCTCTCCAGACAGCAGAAAATGAAGAAATACCTTTGGGTAACGGAGGGCTGCTCTATCCACATGATGAAGGGGTGCTGGATCTTATTCCCCAGCCCTCTCACCTAATGTCTACACTACATGTCCCATAAAAGGTTTAGGAAGCCAATTCCCATTGCACAGAAAGCTTCTCCAGATAGGCAGGAATGTAACAGAACTTTACCTAGGACATCATACTCAGGGCACCACACAGATGTGCAAATTTAGGCTTCCTTTGGAAAAAGAAGGGAAAGCTGTGATGGCACAAAGAATGGAGGTATGTTCTGGAGGACAAAAGAATCCCCACTTGTCCAAAGCTGCTTTCCCAAAGCAGGTCTTTCCCAGTCCACAGGTGCACACATCCCGTGATTCTGGGACTACCTGCTGGGCAGGGGGCTCTAGCAGCCCTTCCTCATAGCAGCTGACTTCTCCACCTGTTCCTCTACACACCTCTGAGCCAAGCCTTAAGGTGCTGTCCAGCTGCCAAGAACATCCAGTCTCCACAGTAGGGAAATCACATCCTTAACATAACAAGATTAGCTAGGTGGACAGGTGAGGTAACCCGTGCGTTTGTGCCAACCTGGCGGCCAGCCGAATTCTGGTGTATTAAGCTTCCCTGCCCAGCCACAGCACTGATGCCATGTCAAACTGGCTGGAGCTGCCTGCTGGAAGAAGTCCTCAGTGGGTCAATTCAGAAAGAACACTAAGGTAAGATGAGAGGAAGAGTCATCAGTTCCCAAACTGTTCTTCAGAGGATCAAAGAGCTGCAGGTATACAGTATCAATAAAGCAGTTTAGAAAGTCACAGGAG
>CAUYQV010164742.1:0-25560 GCA_963574575.1 Galagoides demidoff
CAAACAACAATGATGGCTGCAACCAAAAAATGGCCGGGTGTTGTGGCGGGTGCCTGTGGTCCCAGCTACTTGGGAGGCAGAGGCAGGAGACTCGCTTGAACCCAGGAGTTGGAGGTTGCTATGAGCTGTGATGCCATGGCCCTCTACCCAGGGGGATAGCTTGAGGCTCCGTCTCAAAAAAACAAACAAACCAGCTCCGTCTCAAAAAAACAAACAAACACTTGTGGCTATTTCATTTCTTTGGGGGGATGGAAGTACTTAATTTTAATGTATACAAATTTCTCAGCCTTTTAAGCTTTTTTTTCCAGTCTGGCTTAAATAATCTTTCCCTATGCTTCTGCTCATGAAAATCATCACCCATGTTGTCTTGTAAAAGGTTTATAGTTTTTTTTTTTTTTTGAGATAGAGCCTTGTTCTGTCGCCAGGCTACAGTGCAGTAGCTTATGGCAGCCTCAGATTCCCTGGGCTCCAGTGATCCTCCTGCCTTAGCCTCCCAAGTGGCTGGGAGTACAGATGTGTGCCCCAAACCCAGATAATTTTTCTATTTTTTGTAAAGGTGGGGGTTTGCTCTTGCTCTGGCTGGCTTTGAACTCCCAAGCTCAAGTAATTCTCCTACCTCAGCCTCCAGAAGTACCAAGATTACAGTCATGAGCATTGAGCCTGGCCCTAAAAGCTTTATAGTTTTACCTATTATTAAGACCATAATCCTCTTGGTATTGACTAGTGTGAGGAAGGAATTAGATATTTTTTCACATATGGGTAATTAATTGTAGTAACATGATTTAACACTCCATTTTTTTCTCTGCCTTAATGTGTTTTGGTGTTAGGTTTTTAGAAGTGACAAAAATCGGGAGGGCATTATATAAATTAATGACTTTTATGGAAGATTTAGGTATACAATACTGCTTTCTAAGTATAGATACTATAAAAAATGGAATTATAGAATTACGGGATTTTAAAGCTGGTGGGGTAGATATCAATGAAGGTCAATTAGTATTTCAGTAAAAAATCTGGAAGTATCTCCCACAGAGTCACTGTTCTTTTATACATGTAGAGTATATAAGAGAATTACAAGTTCAGCCTGTGGAATAGAAAGAGGAAGCCAAATCTTGGCTTGGCTCATAAGCTGTCTTTGTGACCATATCATTTGAACTCTTTAATCTGGAGGAAAAAGATGTTTTGCAAAATTCTTCAGAAATTAGTGATAATGTATATAAATGTATAGAGCCGTACTTGGCATATAATCAGTGATTGGCAGATTATAATTATTAGTAATATTTGATTAAGAAAGTAAGACTAATAATGTATGACATAGGATGATAAATTTATAGACCATCTTGAAAATTGCTATAGGAATTTAGAGAAGAATCCCTCATCTTAGGGGAAAATGGCTTCAATGAAGACATAAAATTTGAAGATGTGTTCAAAGGATGAATTTCGATTAATTTTTGTATCTTTTTGAGTTTTTTTTTCTTTTTTTGAGATAGGGTCTTTTTCTCTCACCCAGGCTGTGGTGGAGTGGTATAATCATAGCTATCACTCTGGGGGTGGTAGTGCTGAGATGGGTAGTTTACACGAGCTCAGGAGTTCGAGACAGGCCTGAGCAAAGGTGAGACCCCATCTCTACTTTGAAAAAAAAAAAAAAGAAAAACTAGCTGGGCTTGTTGGTGGGTGCCTATGGTCCCAGCTACTTGGGAGGTGAGGCAAGAGGATTACCTGAGCCCAAGAGTTTGAGGTTCCTGTGAGCTGTCTCAAAAAAAATAAAATATTAGAAGATGCAGATAGATGTAAGAGAATGTGTGATAGGTCCTGTGGTGGGAAACACTAGGTACGATTTCACCTCCAAATAAAACACATTTCCGATATTAGTACTATCGGAAATGTGCTAAATAGCCCTGCAGGTATTCAGCAAGAAGTTGCTGGGGATAAGTAGAAGTTGTTCTAGACATTAACATTAAAATCTTGTTTGACTTTTAATGTCAGGGATCATACCTGTCGTATACCAGATTCACACTCCTCGTTTCTTCCCTTTCTTTCATTTTGGCCAAATGCGATTCCAGTACTTTATGTCTACAAAATGAGATTTTCACCTTTGTGATTTTCACAGAAGCTTGTGTATAAGGAATAGGACAAATTCTTAGAACTGAAGTTACTCCTAATTATTGTTTTTATCTGGGCTATCAGGTAACTGAGGATAGGCATAGTATCTACATAGAAGCATTGTGCCTGGGTGTGGTGGCTCACACCTGTAATCCTAACACTCTGAGAGGCCGAGCTGGGAAGAAGACCTCTTGAGCTCAGGAGTTCGAGACCATCCTGAGAAACAGCAAGACCCCATCTCTACTGAAAATACAAAAATTAGCCAGCATCATGGCATATGCTAGTTATCCCAGCTACTCTGGAGGCTGAGGCAGGAGGATTGCTTGAGCCCAGGAGTTTGAGTTTGCAGTGAGCTGTGATGACTCTGCTGCATTCTTGCTGAGTCAACAGAATCAGACTATGTCTAAAAAAATGTGCTGTGGTCTCATTTATAGCTTTCATTCCTGTCCCTCTTGACAGCTGGCCCTGCAGATGTGGACTTAGTGGCATTTGAGGGAGTTTGTATTTTTGTGTGAATGGGTAGGCACCAAAAATTAGAATAATGTCATTGTTACTTCTTATATAATTTTTGTATGCTGTAAATCAGATCATGATTTCTTGTTAATTGTGTTTTTTTGTTTTGTTTTTTGGAGACAATCTCCTTTTGTTATCTTCTGAGAGTGCTATTATAGCTCACAGCAACCTTGAACTCTTGGATTGAAGCAATTCTCTTGCCTCAGCCTCCTAAGTACTGGGCCTATGGTGCCCACCACAACGCCTGGCTATTTTCAGAGATGGGGTTTCACTCTTTCTCGGGCTGGTCTGGAACTCCTAAGCTCAAGCGATCTACCCACCTCGGCTTCCCAGAGTGCTAGGATTATAGGTGTGAGCCACTGTGCTAGGCTGATCATTGTATTTTGAATCCGTAACATCTCTCGGCCAATTAGAAAAGCTGATCTTCTCTCATACTGTCTTTATTTAAATATTATGTTGTGATAATCTCAGAGCTATTGAGCCTTTTGGATTCACTGTTACAGACTGAAGTTGCATATTGTGGAAGTTTGAGTTTGCTTTCTCTTGATCCAATGTGACTTCCTGTTTCTAAAGACTCTTGAAAAGAATTTCTTGCATGCCTGGCGGCTCTTGTAAAACCACATTTTAGTAAACCAGTACAGATAAAGTATATATATATAAAAACCATAGTGAGAACTATACTGCTTGACCAAATGAGCATTTTGTTTTGTGGAACTTGAATCTCATAGAGAAATCTGGTGAATAGGAAGTTTCTGCTTCTGAAAACTAGATAAACTAGGAACCAAAAGTTTCATTTTGGTTTGGTTGATCATCCTGGTTCAATGGGTTTATCCCGCCCTGGAGTTGATGCATGCTAGGAAGTCTGGTTGATACTTAAAAAAAAAAAAATCAAACCAGAAAGTCATAACTTGGGGATCCTCCTTTAAATGAATTCAAATACATGTAATTAATTTCCAAGTATGTTCACAATACATATCCTGGGAAGGAACTTTGTTATTCGTACTACTTAGTCAATGGAGAAATGAACATTAGTGAGTGTTTCTCTTTGAAAGACTCTTTGATTCATCTTTCTGGGATCTCAATTCAGAGATCAGCTTCTCTGTCTTGGAATCGTCCTGCAAATTGGCTTTTTAGAAAGCTTTTACTAGAGTTTTGCATGTTTTTAACTATAAAGGCAAGTTAGTCGTTTGACTAATATTTGTTGAGCTCTTGCTGTGTGTCAGCCACTCTTCTACAAGCAGAGTGTATGATGAAGAGTGGAACAGACAAGGTTCTTGATTTTATTGAGCAAAACCTTCCAGAAACTGTACTCGGTACTTAAAAAACATCAAGTTATTTAATCCTAATTATGCTATGAGGTAGGTACTCTTATGCTTATTTTTGAAGTCTAAGGAAGGAAGTTGAAAATCATCTAAGTAGAAAATGGCTGAGCCAGAATTCGAATGCAGGCTAAGTAGTTGTAATCATCCACTCTGGTCATGTCATAAGCCTGATCTCATAAGCTTGTACATTCCTTGTAAAACATACATACACACAGGAAAAAAAAAGCAGAAAATAAAAATGATGGGTAATCTGACCACTCATACTATTTTATTATCTGTGTTCCATTCCTAGTGTACGTCCGTATAGAGGAGTGTGTGTGTGTGTGTGTGTATCTTTAAACATATATGATACCTTATTGATTGGTTACCATTTATGTTCACAGTAAATTGTGAACATTTTTCAGGCCAGTGTCTTTCATTTCTTAAAGTTTTAAATAGCTCTATAGTGTTCCATGGTCTGTCCCTGTCATGATTTATCTAACTAATTTCCTACCACTTAATAATGTTTCCTGTTTTTCAGTGTTATAAACCTTGCTTTAATTAATATCTCTACAACCAGACCTTTTTACAAATCCATGATTATTAAGAAGTTTCTTAGTGAAGAATAGTATTAAAACTCTCAATAAATATTTATGTGATATCCATGTGCAGCATATGCTTTATGAATATGGTAAAGTCAACAATGTCAATATGCTTTTCCTTCCAGGTTAGTGGATGACAGATGTGTGGTACACCCAGAGGCTGGGGACCTTGCCAACCCCCCCAAGAAATTCAGAGGTAAGAAATAAACTTCTTTTTTCTTACGTGAGCTAAGAGGGAGGATTATTTTTGCCCCTCAGAATAAGTTATGCTGAAACTTTATTCATTGCAAAACTTTCAAATATAAATATATTCACTGAAAATGCTTTCCAAAATTTCCCTGTTGTTCTTTTACACACTGATGGATTGATAAGGGAAGAATAGTTTCAATTTTTGTTTTGCTGTGTAGTGGTCTATTGAAGGGAAATCTTGTAATTAACTATGATGGGCTACTTTTCCAGCCAGTAAGTGCAGGCAAATATTATTTTTGTGTTTCTGTCAGTTCTTTATCTTTGTAAAATCTCTAGGAGAGTGGTAGTGAAATGTTAGGTTAGCTTACCTTTGAGTGGTGTGTAATAATGAGCAGTTGTCTTAGAACTCCTTTCAAGTTTAATTTTAGAGGGAGTTTGATAATCTCCACTTAGAAACTGGTCTTAGTAGGAGATTGATTATAACTCAACTATTACAAAAGAAGAATTAATGGAATCTGTAGAGAATCATAGAAGGTTAAAGCCAATAATTAAAAGCTTGTGCAGATCAATTTCATAATTTGTGTGTACATTATAAATAATAAAAATAATTTAAAAACATTTATTTTATGCCAGGCTTGGTGGCTTACACCTGTAATCCTAGCACACTGGGAGGCCTAGTTGGGTGGATTGCTTGAGTTCAGTTTCAGACTAGTCTGAGTGAGAGAAAGAGCACGAGTGAGACCTCATGTCCACTAAAAATACAAAAATTAGCTGGACAATGTGTTGGGCACTTGTAGTCCTAGATACTCAGGAGGCTGAGGCAGAAGGATTGCTTGAGCCTAAGAGTTTGAGGTTTCTGTGAGCTGTGATGCCATGGCACTCTACCCAGGGTGACAGAGTGAGGGTCTGTCTCAAAAAAAAAAGAAAGAAAATAAAGAAAAACATTTATTTCGAAAACTGTTTAAACATTCATTTCCACAAAGGTGAAAAGCAGCTTTAATAAAGTATCTATAGAGAGTTAAAGGGATTCTTCACAGTCACACGCTGAAGCCAAGATGTGTTGATTACTATACTGAAAAGGGAGAGATATTTATCATTTGGCAAACGTGTACCATGTTTTACAGTCTGGGATAAGCACTTTATATATAATATTTAATTATAAGAGTATTTTGTTTATTTTATTTTTCCTAAACTTAGAACCTTGAAGAGAAAGTGATACGCTCAATTAAATGTCCTTTGAATTAAACAGATCCCTTTGGATAAGAGATCCATATTTCTCCCCAAGTGGATAAATTAGTATAAAATAGGATATGGAAGATAAACTGCCCATGGAAACACCCATAAAATTACTGAGTAGGGACACTTCCCTAATCCTGGCCAAGGGAGATTTCCTAATTTTTTTTGGAGATTTCCTGAAATAAACACTCTTCATCCATGGAGGATGGACGTAGAGTAAAACTACCACGTGGAAGAGCCAGCAGTTGTGACTCGTAGGCTACCAGCGTGAAGGAACATCCTGCCAGCAGCAATGTAGTAAATGTGTGTAAAAGTTAAAAGAGGGTAGAGAACTCCTGAGGAAGAACAGACAATATTAATGAATAAAGGTCATTTAGATTCTGAAAAGCATGAACTAGCACCAGTGTATAATGGTGAGAGAATTGGTGCTTTGGAGAAGAGATGTGAAGAAGTCACCAGGAATGCAGCACAGAGGGTTGAAAAGAAAGAAAATACGGATGGATGAGTGGTGCCAAGTTTGGAGGACAGACTGAAAGGCCCAGCAGTATCTAAGTGAATTCTAGAAGAAGAGGCTAGAGCTGTGATTTTCAACCAGGGTGCCGTGAGAGGGTCTTAGGTGTGCCATGAACGTGTTTAAAGATCATTACTTATTTTTGAAAGATGTTCAAAGAACAATAAGTATATTATTCTTTTTTTTTTTTTTTTAACTTTTTTTTGGATCAACATAATTTAAGTGTGCCGCAGAAGTTTATAGGTTCAAGTGGGCTGTGAGATACAAAAGGTTATAAAACATAGGCCTAGAGAGAATGGGCGAGAGGCAACATGTGAAGGGATACGAGTGAGGAATTTGATCAATTGAAGGAAAATGCTGTTCCCTGGGTGGAAGAGGCATATTGAGTCCAGGATAGTAAATAAAACCAAATCCACAGCTGTGTACACCTTTGTGAACTGAAGGGCATTAAAGACAAAGAGAAAAGTTCTAAAGCAAACTGGGACAACAAATCTGTGTTTGTAACAGGAAAAAACACCAGGTTCAGGTTCTGACTGTACTGCTCGTTGGCCGTGTCATCTTAAGTAGGTCACCTAAGTGCTTTGAGCCTCCAAGGACATCTGTCATTGGTTGGTGGGAGCAGGGGTGCATAGTAACAGTGGGAGTAGGATAATAACAAGAACAGTAACTACTGCTTGAGGTTTTATGAGCTTTCAGATCTCTCTAGAGAATAAATATAAACGTGTTTCATGTCATTATATTAACACAAATGATAGTTAACTTTATATATTAGGCATAATGTATTTCCATCAAACATGTGTGACTCTATCCTTATGTTATAGCATAAGGCAGGATTTTATTTATTCTTTTTCTTGTGTTTCCCAGACATAGTGCTTTGCCCTTAATATACATCCTTCCAAAAAATAGCCATTAGATGCTTTTGGAAGAGACCACCCAAATGTTCACTGGGATCATGTAATCAAATTTGGTTGCCTTTCCCTGCCCCCAAGTGTGGGCAGCCTTATTCTTCTGTTGATCAGGAAGAATTAATCTTGCAAAGATAAACATTTAGGTTTGTGGGTGCCTTTCCTCTCCCCCTCTTTCTCAGTGAAATAAGTTGTTTTAAAGAGCAAAGAGTATTTTAGATTATCTGAGGGAACCCTGGGGTAACAATTCTGAACCTACTAGGTAATTATATACAGGTACCTGGTCTCCTGTTATTCACTGGGCACTAGTTCAAAGTATGAATCATTCTTTCAGGCAGTCCCTCTGGTAGAAGGCTAGCTTTTCCTGTAATCCAGTACTTTAGGTTATCATGCTTACTAGTTTGCTCTCATTTTCCACTTCCAGTTTAAGACAAAACCGTTTATTTTACTACACTCATCTTTGGAAAAGGAGGGTCCTTTCTTCTTGTGGATTTGGGCTTCCCTTTAATCTTAAAGCCCTAACTTTTCTCCCATGATGCACTGAGCTCCCCCGACCAGAGCCCCAGAGGGGAATCCCCTGAGTTGCGCTCATACCAATGCTTAGCAGCCTGGAGCAGGCGGTGCTATCCTAAATGCCTCATCCTTCCATATAGCTTGCCATCACCGCTCTTGTTTTAGACCATTCTCTGCCTGAATGTATTTCCCCTGATCTCTTTGGTTTTTTTTGCTGTTTCATAGATTTGCCTCGCAGAATCGCCTCCTAGCATTTCCAGATTCCTCTGCCAAGTTTCCAGAGCGCCCTCCCTTATTGTTACTTTTTAGATAATGTGAAGAAACAATGCAGGTCAACAAGTCTGCTGCATCTCTGTTCCTCTAGACTCACGGAGACCAATGGCATCCTCCAGTTATTTAAAAAAGAGTTAACATTTTTCATAGTCATACTAAGATTTGTCCAAGTGAATCATAACCTTTTTTTTTTTTTTTGAGATTGGAGTCTCACCCTGTTGCCCAGCCTAGAGTGCCGTGGTACCAGCTTAGTTCATAGGAACCAGAAACTCTTGAGCTCAAGAGTTTCTCCTGCCTCAACTTCCCTGGTAGGTGGGACTATAGGTACCCACGATGATGCCAAGCTAATTTTTCTATTTTTAGTAGAGATGGGGTCTTGCTCTTGCTTGGGCTGGTCTTAAACTCCTGAGCTCAAGTAGTCCACCCACTTCTGCCTCTCAGAGTGCTAGGATTATAGGTCCCTACACCCAGTGGAATCAAAACATTCTAAGCTGGTAGGTAATTAAAGTAAGTCTAGTACAACTCTAGTTTTTTGAATGAAACACTGATGTTCCAAAAAAAGTTAACATGATTCTCCCAAACGCACACAATTATACAGTGAAATCTTCTTTAAACTTTATCATGTTGCCTCTCTTATGAACAGTCAAAATTAAGTTTTAGCATATAAATAGTTTCTTTTTCTTTTGAGACAGAATCTCAAGCTGTCGCCCTCAGTAGAGTGCTGTGGCATCCCAGTTCACAGCAACCTCCAACTCTTGGGCTTAAGCGATTCTCTTGCCTCAGCCTCCCAAGTAGCTGAGACTACAGGCACCCACCGCAATGCTCAGCTACTTTTTGGTTGTTGTTATCATTGTTGTTTGGTGGTCCCAGGCTGGATTTGAACCCACCAGCTCTGGTGTATGTGGCTGCCCTAGTCGCTTGAGCTACAGGCACTGAGCCAGCACACAGACAATTTCAAAGGGTTATTTAAAACTTGATGGACAGCTTTTTTTCTATAGAAACTATGCAGTCAGATTCATATTATCAGAAGAACAGTGGCTTTATCTTACGTGAGTAAAATTCCTTAAATGATCAAATATTCTCTATATTTAAAAGACAAACTTTTTAAACATTGGAATAAGCTTTGATGTACAGAAGAGTTGTAAAGGCAATACAGAGAGTTCCCTCCACTCAGTGCTCCCTGTTAATTTCATCTCACATGACCATGGGACATTTGTCTAAACTAAGAAGTTACCATTTGTATGCCACTATTGACTAAGTTCTAGACTTCATTTGGATTTCATCGACTTTTCCCATAACAACCTTTTCCTGTTCCTGACCCCACCCCGGAGTCCCATGGTGCATTTAGTCACGCCTCCTTAGTCTTCTCCAGTCTGGAACACGTCAGTCTTTTCTAGGTTTTCATGACCTTGATACTTTTGAAGGCATTTTTTAGAACGTCCCGCGATTGTGTCTGTCTGATGTTTTTGGTACGGTTAGACTGGTATTAAGGTTCTGGGAAGGACACCACAGAGGGTAAGTGCCCTTCTCTTTACGTCATATCAGGAGTATGGAATATCACCAGGGTTATCACTGGCTTTAGTTTTTGATACTCAATTTAACCTTTCTCCTTTACATTAAATTATGGCAGTTATTTTAGGTTTTTTTTTTTTTTTTGGTTTTTCTTTTTATCTTTCCCAGTTTCTTTTCACAATTCTTTCTCTTTTCCTTGAAAACTTTTATCTAATATTATTTTTCTAAAAGTCTGCATATTGCCAGACTTGGTGGCTCATACCTCTAGTCTTAGCACTCTGGGAAGCCAAGGCAGGTGGATTGCTTGAGCTCAGGAGTTCAAGACCAGCCTGAGTAAGAGTGAGGCCCATCTCTACTAAAATGAGCCAACTGTTGTGGCAGGTTCCTGTAGTCCCAGTTACTCAGTAGGCTGAGGCAAGAGGATCATGAGGATCACTTGAGCCTCATAGTAAGTACTGTGAGGTATGATGCCACGGCCATCTACCCAAGGTGACAGAGTGAGACTCTGTCTCAACAACAACAATTAAACCCCCCCCAAACCAAAACCCCAAAACCCCCTACAAAAGTCTGCATTTTGAGACCATATACCTTTTCTATTAGGAGGAGAAGTTGACTTAAATCAAAGGAAGAGAGTCCTTCATGTCCCTCTCTTGCCATCAGGCTGATAAAACACAGAAGTAATGGAGAACTAGGGACCACCCCCTGGGCTGAGGGAAGAGGAGATATAATAGTTTCTTCTCTTGGTTGATTAGCTATTTCCCAGGGTTGAGCCACTTAGTCTTTCTCTCTTTCTTCCTCCCTCCTTCCCTCTTTCCTTCCTTTTTTCCTTCCTCCCACCCTCCCTGCTTCCTTCCTTCCATCCTTCTTTTTCTTCTTGTCTTCTTTTGTAGAAACAGGGTCTTGCTCTTGCACAGGCTGGTCTTAAACTCCTGGCCTCAAGCGATGCTCCTGCCTTGACCTCCCACAGGACAAGGATTATAGGTGGGAGGAAATGCCACACCAGGCATTTTTTTCCTTTCTTTTTTTTTTAATCATTGAGTCTTGAGAAAGTTCCAGTTCTGAGATTCTGTGATCATTTGTCACTTGGGTATTTCATAATCCTCCAAGCCTACCAAGGGGTCACTTCTGTCCAGCAACAGTCATTGTGAAGTAGTAAGTCAGAATGCTTCAGGAATGGGAACTAAAATAGAGAATTTCCTTAATGTGCAATGCAACACTAAACCGGTAGTGAAAATTAGTGACTTGGGGAAAGAGTGACAAAATCCTTTAACTCAGTTCCTTGTCTTCGGGTAATTCAGGGAAGTTATTGGGAAGGCAGTGCCCCACCTTTTGTGTGTACTCATGGACGTTACACACTCATGCATGAACGAAAAAGTGTTCTTGCTAGGCAGTTGCCTTGACCTTTAAAATTTTTTTTTTTTTTTTTTGGGTGAGATGAGGTTTTCCTATGTTGCCTCAGCTGATCTCAAAATTTCTGGCCTCAAGCAATCCTCCTGTCTTGGCCTTCTAAAGTGCTGGGATTACAGGTGTGAGCCGCTGCACCCAGCCACACTTTGACTTTTTACACAGTTAGACATATGTGTATCAGTCTTGTGTATCACGTTGATTGAGCAATTACATATGTGTGCTCCAATAGCTAAACAATTGCTATATTGAATTTCTTCAGGTTTGGTGTTAGTATGCTTTTTTTTTTTTTTTTTGACAGAGTTTCACTTTGTCACCCTTGAGACTACAGGTGCCTACCACAACACCTGGCTAGTTTTTAGAGACAAGGTCTTGCTGTCACTCAGGCTGGTCTTTAACCTGTGAGCTCAAGCAATCCACTGGCCTTGGCCTCCCAGAGTGCTGGGATTACAGGCGTGAGCATGTGCCTGGCAGAACGTTCCTCAGAATCTCCCACCCAAGGGTAGAAAAGCTGGGGCCAACTTCCATCCTCCGGGGTTTCGGTTTGCACCCATTCCACAGCACACTTCTGGGTTGTCCTGTGTGCAGCTGGGCAGGTTCTCTACTCCTCAGGGAGAAAGCCTTCGTGCAGAGGAACAGAGATACAGGAACCCGAGGAGAGACTGCCAGCATGTCGGAGACTGTGCAGTGCATTTGCCAGTGAAACTAGGCCTGAGGACACATGTTCACATTCTTGTGCATGCTCAGAATTTGTACCTGATTCTTCAATTGAAAGACCTGTGGTTAAACTGTAGACTGTATGAGGACAAGGACTGTGCCAGCTTTGTGCCCGGCTGTCTTATCAAGACCAAGCATGGTGTTTTGCACACTGTTGGTGCTGACTTAATTTTTGTTGAATTAATGAATAAAGCTCTAGAAAAGAATTCTAATTCTTTTTTATTTTATTTTTATTGTTTGGGATTCATGAGGGTATAAAGAATTAGGTTACACTGATTGCATTTGTTAGGTAAAATCCTTCTTATAATTGTGTCCCACCCCCAGGAAGTGTCAACACTGTGACCCACCATTTCCCTCCCTCCTCCTTTCTCCTCGCTCCCTTATTCCCATATGTCCCCTCTTGTATTAGCTCATCTGCTTTCATATTGGATGGAGTACATTGGATTCTTGTTTCTCCATACTTGGGATGCTTTACTAGAAAGGATGTGTTCCACCTCAATCCAGGTTAATACAAAAGATATAAAGTCTCCATCTTTTATGTCTGTGAATAGTATTCCACGGTACACGTATACCACAGTTTGTTAATCCATTCCTGGGTTGGTGGGCATTTAGGTTGTCTCCACCTTCTGGCGATTGTAAATTGAACTGCGATAAACAGTTTAGTGCAAATGTCCTTATGATAAAATGATTTTTTTTCTCCTGGGTAGATGCCTAGTGGTGGGATTGCAGGGTTAAATGTGAGACCTAATCTGAGTTCTTTGAGGATTCTCCATACTTCCTTACAAAAAGGTTGTATTAGTTTGCAGTTCTACCAGCAGTGTAAAAGTGTTCCCTTGTCTGCACATCCATGCCAGCATTTGGTGTTTTGGGACTTTGTGAAGTGGGCCATTCTTACTGGGGTTAGGCGATATCTTAGGGTGGTTTTGATCTGCATTTCTCTGACCATCAGGGACAATGAACATTTTTTCAAATGCTTGTTAAGAATTATAATTTTTTTTTTTTTTTTGAGACAGAGCCTCAAGTTGTCACCCTCAGTAGAGTGCTGTGACAGTGACATCATAGCTCACAGCAACCTCTAACTCCTGGGCTCAAGTGATTCTCCTGCTTCTGCCTCCTAAGTAGCTGGGACTACAGGCACCCTCCACAACTCCTGGCTATTTTTTGTTGTAGCCATCATTGTTGTTTGGCGGGCCCAGGCTGGATTTGAACCCTCCAGCTCAGATGTATGTGACTGGCGCCTTAGCTGTTTGAGCCATAGGTGCTGAGCCAAGAATTATAACTCTTAAAGGCAGTATAATCTCAGGTTTGTCCCAGATGCTTTCTTTGGTGTCTGAGTGATGCCTAGTATATAACAAGGTTGTTTGATTAGCTGTTTTATGATAAAGCAGCTTTCACATTCTGAATTTCAGTTCGTAGGTGTCAAGTGTGCAAGTCTAATGTATAAATCTGTAGTGTGAATAACAGAAGACATGTATTAAGATTTTTTAGTAGTTTGTACTATTCTGTAGTTTGTCTTCTTCTGTCAAAGAAGTTCAGAAAATTGCAGTAGATTTCCAAGCCAGTGGTTACATAATTTATACTAAAAGTCTGGTTGGAGGCAGCACCTGTGGCTCAGTGAGTAGGGCGCCAGCCCCATATACCAAGGGTGGGGGGTTCAAACCCAGCCCTGGCCAAACTGCAACAAAAAAATAGCCTGGCGTTGTGGTGGGTGCCCCTAGTCCCAGCTACTCAGGAGGCTGAGGCAAGAGAATCGCCTAAGCCTAAGAGCTGGAGGGTTGCGGTGAGCTGTGATGCCAGGGTACTCTACTGAGGGGAACAAAGTGAGACTCTGTGTCTAATAGAAAAAAGAAAAAAGATTCTCTGGTTGGATGTTATTGCTGTGTTGATTGTGTAAGTCATCCTCTTCATAATGCCTTTTGCTAATCCCCTGTTATTCAACTCTCAAGTGGCTGTGCAGATTGGATAATAAGTTGATGTTTCTCAGTGAAGTTTCAGAGAAGAGCCAAGGGATGAAATGAAAGCAGATTGCGTTGCCCCTTTACTTTTGTTGGAGCCTGTCAGGATTGTAAAAGTGCGTGTACTGGGCAGCGTCTGTGGCTCAAAGGAGTCGGGCGTTGGCCCCATATGCCAGAGGTGGCGGGTTCAAACCCAGCCCTGGCCAAAAACTGCAAAAAAAAAAAAAAAAAAAAGTGCTTGTACTTTAAAATGTTTTAGTCTCTGTCAGAGGAAGGTTGCTGTGGTTCTAAGTGATAAAATGGGACGACTTTGTAAGTCTCATGAACTGCTGTTCAAGGCACACTCACACAATTGTGTGTCTAAAATATAAATGATTTTGAATTTTGTTTGATATGTGGCTTTAATTGTGAGGTTTAATTCTCTCTCTTACAAGTAAGAAGCAATGGGCAGAAAATTAATGGTTGTGGTGCATGTGGTTTAGTGCAGTAAGAGCAGCTCTCCAATGATCTCTCTTACCAGTCATGTATCTGTGGGCCAGTTTTCATGAGTTGCGGGCTCACGTGTCAAAATCTTCCCTTCCTGTGTTGTATATGAAGTTAGTTGAGTATCCAAATTTCTAATAAGCGCTGAATAAATATCCTTTGTGAATATTTTAACAGCCAAGATGACTCTTTTCAAGAACAGAAAGTTCTAAATATTCAAATTCTTTACTTTGAACACTTATAATGGCCTTTCTCCTTATTACTTTATTTAATCCATAATAGCCCCATTTTATGAATGGAGAGACTGTACTTCAGAGAAGTCAAGTAACATGCTCAAGTAGGAAGGAAGGTAGGCTTGTTCTAAGCTATTGTTTTCGGCACTGTAAGATCTTGAATACATTTAGCAGAGATTTATTGAATCTACACCATGTGAACTAGTTCCTACAGTCCCGATGAGTCAGGAGTGAATGCTGCTCTCAAGGAATTTATAGTCTAATGAGGGAGATAACACAAGCTAGAAAGCGATAAAGGGCTAAATAAAAAGATAGTGAAGGCATTGTGAGAGGATGCAGATTTTAATTTCCTGGTTTAAGTGATGAGGAATGCCGCTTAATTAAGATAGCATTTGACCTGAGAAGTTTTTGCTATGGGTAAGGGACATTAGGTCTAAACCACTCATACCTGTAATCCCAGCTACTTGGGTGGCTCAGGTGGGAGGATCACTTGAGGCCAGGAATTTAGACCCTATCTCTGCAAAAAAAAAAAAAAAAGAAAAAATTAGCTGGGTGTGGTGGTGCACACTTGTAGTCCTAGCTACTCAGGAGGTTGAAGCAGGATGATCTCTTGAGCCCAGGAATTTGAGGCTGCAGTTGTCTCTAAAAATTAAATTAGAAAAAAATAGGTTTCTCAGGCCTAATATGCACCTTTTTATGAAAGTAATTTCTGGGGTAATAATAATTGGTGTGTAAAGCTCAGTGACATTTTTGCTTTAAAGAGTAATGGGATATTTGGTATTCTTTCAAGTATAATGTTGAAACGAAAGCACCAAGACATTATTCCCACATATTCTGTAAGTAAATCAGTGATAACAGACTATGACAAGAGGCACTGTATTACCACTGCTACTGATAATTCATATTTATTTTAGTCTTTGTGTCAGGTAATGTTTTAACTGCTTTATATTTTCTTTAATCCTAATACTATTATGTATATGTTATTAAAATATTATTATTATATCCACATATTAGATAAAAGTTGTAGCAGAAATGGTTCCCCTCCAAATAGCCCCAAATAACCCCCCCCCCAAATACCACAATAGCTCCTTTACATCAGACGTTTATTTTTCTTTCATTTACTAGTCTCTAGGTTGGGGAATCCAGGACCCTCTTGGCAACTCTGTCATTCTTAACACACAGCTTGCAAGGTTGTTCCAGTTGTCACTATTTCCCAGGTGGCAGAAATGGGGTAAGAAGAATTCAGGGAAAGATCCTTCTTTCAGGAGGAGACCTGGCATTTCATAAGTCAGTCCGAGTCAGGTCTCATGGTCATGGGCATGGTATATTGGATTGAATGGTGGCCCCACAAAAGACATGTCCATGTGCTGATATCATACTCACAATGTGGCCTTATTTGGAAAAAGGTTGTATGTAAATGTAGATAGATGTAGTTAAATTAAGAACCTTGAGATGAGATCACCTTGGATTATCCAGGTAGAGCCTAAATCCTAAAAGTATCCTTTATAAGAGACGTGAGGCGAGAGGGAGGTCACATACGGGAGGGGAGTTCACGTAAAGACCGAGACAGAGTGTGGAATTTTTGTTACCATAAGACAGGGAACACTTAGAATGACCAGAAGCTGGAAGAAGTGAGAAAAGATTCTGTCCTAGAGCCTTCAGGGAACATGGCCCTCCCTACACATTGACTTTGGACTTCCAGCCTCCGGAACTGGAAGGGAATAAATTTCTGTTGTTTTTTTGTCCAAGGTTATGCATCTAGAAATTGAAATCCAGACCCTCAACCACTAAATCCAGACCCTCACCCACTAGCTACACTGCCCTTAAATCCAAGGGGCTATAGAAGCAGAGACTGTAATTGGCTTTGGAATTCAGAGGAAGAAGGGTTAGTTGTTGTCCAGGTGGAGAGGAGAGGGTTAAGAGGAAGAGGCATCTTTGGCTGAAGCACAGAGGTACGAAACAGAGTGACCAGTTTGTGGAGGTGCTTACAAGTTCAGTTGACTCAGAAATACTCACTTGACTTCACTGGAAAAAATTACATCTCCCCAGTCTGTGTTTCTGTGATTTTTTTCACCTCTGAAGTCGGCTGTTAGGGGAGACGGAGAACCATATTCATTCAAATCTTTATCTCTCCGAACCCTTGTAGGAAGGTAACATCTTCAGATCCAATATAGTTCTACTTTTGACAAAAGGAATGATCCTAATGATATTACAAAAAAGTACATTTTAATCATTTTTATAGGATGTTTACTCTTCTAAATGAAATGGCGGGTCCGAGTATTTCTCTCTCGCCTATATTCATTATGCACTTTATATTCTTTAGGAAACTAATCCCAATTATTTTATTCTACTGGAATTTCTTTGGAAAATGCATTCTTTTTATAATATGGTTTCTGGGGACACACTGAGGTGAGAAGCACGGACTGTGTGTGGAGCTAAAACTTTGGCTCACTTAGAAGACTCTTCGGTGGATTAAATAGTAGCTATTTTTAAGTAAAACATCCCCCTACCTCCTTTTATCTTGTCAAATCAGTTTAATTTTTACATAGTCTATATCAAAAATAAAGTATCCCCAGTGAAGGAGAGTCTCATACACATATTTATGACTTGAAGTGGAAATCTGTGTGTATTGAGATTGTGCCTCTATGACTTATGGTTGCAGGCGGGCCTTGTTTTTCACTCCTTTGAGTATTAAATAGCTTAGCAAAAGCCGTATTTTATTTATGAAAGCGTCTGTGTATCTCCATGAAACTTAATAATCATTAACTTATTCAAGCTAATAAGTTTTTCTCCACTCTTTGTGGAGAAAACAAAGGCAAACAAAAGCAGATATATTTACTAACTGGCTTATGGAGTTTTAGATAAAAGATCAATCGCATACTGTGTATTCAAGTCCAAGGCAACTGCCTTGCCTTCCCAGTTGTTGATTTAGTGAGTGAGCAGTTTAAAGATCTTCTGTGATCAGGTGCCCTTGTTTACAGTTTGTGGTTTTTAAGGTAAATACAGTCATTCCAGGATAAAGCAAACATTGCTGGCAGGTGGCAATGTTTGTTTTATGAATGCTTGGGCATAGTTGAGAAGCTTTGTCTTCAAGAGTAAGATAGATAATAACTTAATAGAGCAAACCTCACAAATAGAGATCCAGCCTCACTTGGTCTACTGACTCACCCTGGTGTTCTGGGAGCCTTTCTTGCCCTTTTTTTTTTTTAGTTCTCGAACCCCTGCAAAGAGATTTACAGCCTGAAATGAAAGTGATGGGTCCCACTGAAACACACCAAGGCTCCGTGGTTGTTTTGGTGTTTTTGTGTATATGACTCTCTCCCCTGGATGACTGGGAGGTGGTCAAATTTGCTGAGGCTTTCAAGGGCTATGAAGACCTGGAAGATAATAAGCTTATCCAGAGCTCATTACTTGTCTTGGAAGTATATAGGCTAAAAAATGGTTTCTACTAGCATTTTTTTTTTTGAGACAGTCTCACTATGGCACCCTCCATAGAGTGCTGTAGTGTCACAGCTTGCAGCAACCTCAAACTCTTGGGCTTAAGAGATTCTCTTGCCTCAGCCTCCCAAGTAGCTGGGACTACAGGCACCCACTACAACCCCCAGCTGTTTTTTGATTGTAGTTGTCATAGTTGTTCAGCAGGCCCAGGCTGGGTTCGAACCTGTTAGCCCCGGTGTCTGTGGCTGATGCCCTAACCACTGACCTACAGATACTGAGCCTCTACTAGCATTTTTAAAAGGGGAAGCTTCAGCTCTGTTTAGTAATAGGGCTGTGGACGTTTGTCCTTCTGGGTTCTGTTTAGATATACTGCATGAAACACAAGCACAGCTATAACTGTTGTTGACGTCCTCACAGTTATGCAACTTACCCTCTGATACTATCTGCATAATTAAATACCTGGATATGGGTAAATATTGAAAAGAAAAGAGTTAAATAAAGTTAATTGTGTGGTTAGGTTGGAAATTAAGTTCTATAATGTGGTCATATAAAAGAAAAAAAATCCATTACCCAAAATGTCATGTCTAGGGGGCAGATGTAAGATATAAACACAAAGCAAAAAGCAATTGAATATAATGATTATTTTGACTTCAAAGAGTAACAGTGGAAGTCCTTTAATTCCCTTTCTTTCTATGTATTTGCCCAGCATTGTTAGATTAAAAGCTGATAGATATATTTACTAACTGGTTTATGTAAATATAAGCCAGGAGGATGAGATAGTTCCCTACTTTCCACCCTAACACAAAAGATGGGTAGCCCTGTTCTGGAGGCTTCTTCAGATTTTCTTCCTGTTCTTCCTATGTAAACTTTCTTATACAGTCTGGAGTTTAAAATTTCATCCATTCCAAATAGCCTGGAAATACTTAAGCGATTGAATAAAACTGTTGGTACTTGGGAAGCAGTCACTCTTTGTGGAGAAAAGGCAATCAGGGTAATTTACTGCATGTGCCCTGTGCCCTGTGGGCCATTCCATTGTGGTATATAATAACCAAGCAACAGGCCATGGGTATGAATTAGGTAACATAAGAAGTCATAAGATAAAGGTCTCAATGTGATACTTCAGCCTTGAGGGGTCCTCCAGGACCTTTTGTACAGGGAGTTTGTAAGATTAGACTATTTTCATAATGATACTAAGATGTTATTTACTTTTTCTACTCTCATTCTTTCTTGAGCATATAGCAGAGTTTTCCAGAGCTAGGATGATGGTATCATCCTTTTGTTGGCTACTGAAATGTGTGCCTGTGTTTTATTGTGTTGTATGTTTCTCAGGTTTAATTTGCAATGCAGTGACCATAGCTAGACACAGCCACAAAACAAATCTCTTTGGGCTCCTCAGTAACTTTTAAGAATATGAAGGGGTCCTGTGACCAAAAAGTTTGGAAATTGCTCAGAGAAACAATCAGAATACAGGAATTAGGAAGAAGCTTAATAATAGTTATGAGAAAAGGCAGGTGTGGAAATACACATTGGTACACTTTTGGAGAGCTTTGGCTCAGGAAGGAAAATGTGAAATAACCAACAAGCAAAGAATTCTGGATCTTAAACTAAATAATAAAGTTCTGTCTCTATTTACTCATGAGGATACACACTCAAGGATATACTCTCTTGCTCATAAAATTTATGGTTAACATAGGTTGTTGAGTCAATATAGGATGGGAATAATTCAAGGCAAATAAAAGTATCTTTAGTTCTCTTGATGCATGTCCTATAGAAAATATGGAAGTTTTGTTGACTTTTCACGCAGAATTCCTAGGGTATTGCTTAAGTTCCTTGTATGTAAAGGAGCATTCTAGGTTGTGTCAGTTAGAGCTTCCTTGTGGTCCTGTCTGACAGCAGATCTAAATGGAAGGGCCTGATATCTTAGCAGTCAACATCTTCACATATATGTATTCTGTGTTTGAGCAGAGTGATACCCAATGGTCTCAGAAAGTATTGTCGTAAGCATATTGTACATGAAAGAGTTTGAAAATCAATGTGTTTAAATGAAAAATCTAGGCTCGGTGCCTGTGGCTCAAGTGGCTAAGATGCCAGCCACATACACCTAAGGTGGCAGGTTCAAATCCAGCCCAGGCCTGCCAAACAACAATGACAGCTAGAACCAAAAAAATAGCCGGGTGTTGTGGCGGGCGCCTGTGGTCCCAGCTACTTGGGAGGTGGAGACAGGAGACTCGCTTGAGCCCAGGAGTTGGAGGTTGCTGTGAGCTGTGATGCCATGGCACTTTACCCAGGGGGACAGCTTGAGGCTCTGTCTCAAAATAAATAAATAAATAAATGAAAAATCTACATAGAAAATGATAGTTAAAAACAATATGCATGTTACACCAAAATGCTCACAGTGATGCCCCAACCTTATTGTTATTCTAACATTTTGTTCATGAATAAGGATTCAAGGAGGATATATTTTGTTTTGTATTTTTTTTTTTTTTTTGAGACGGAGCCTCAAGCTATCCCCCTAGGTAGAGTGCCATGGCATCACAGCTCATAGCAACCTCCAACTCCTGGGCTCAAGTGAGTCTCCTGCCTCCGCCTCCCAAGTAGCTGGGACCACAGGTGCCCTCCACAATGCCCAGCCATTTTTTGGTTGCAGCCATCATTGTTGTTTTGGTGGGCCCGGGCTGGGGATTCGAAACTGACACTTTAGGTGTATGTGGCTGGCGCCTTAGCCAATTGAGCCACAGGCGCCGAGCCTTGTTTTGTATTTTTAAATAGTCCCTTTACTAGTATTAGTTCAATGAAAAAAATAAGCAACATATACTTTTTGTCAGCCTGGAATATTAAGAGCTACTGTTGATACAGAATCTGTGTTGTTCAGTTTGGTGTCACAATCCCCAGTTCCTGATTCAGAGTTCATCATCAATCTTTGTGTTTTTTGGTAGAAGAGGAGATAGCATCACTGTGGTCATTTTATAGGTGAAACAAAAAGCCCAAGGGGGCTGGAAGTGGTGACTCATGTCTGTAATCCTCGTACTCTGGAAGGCAGAGGAGGGAGGATCTCATGAGCTCAGGAATTCGAGACTAGCTTGAGCAAGAGGGAGACCCATCTCTGCAAAAAATAGAAAGATTAGCTCTATGTGGTGGTGCATGCTTATAATCCCAGCTACTTGGAATGCTTGAACCAGGGGCTGGAGGTTGCAGTGAACTGTGATGATGCCACTGCAGTCTAGCTGGGGTGACACAGGAAGACACTGTCTTCAAAAACAAAGAAACAAACAAAAAGTCCCAAGGGGTGAGAAAGGAAGAGGGAAGAGGCATGTACTTGACATATATCACTTGTTGGAGGGAGGAGAAAGGGAGGAAGAAAAACAAAATTTTGTCAATCTTAGATAAGGGCAACTTTTCCCTGCTTCCCGCCTGCAATTGTTTTTGCCGCACTTTGAGCTCTGCCACCCAAAAAGGGGGCTCACTTAAGACCTTTTTCTAAGACTCTCTATGCATTTATGCTAATTTGATACTTCTTAAGCCTTAATAGATTTATATTCTGCTTAAAAAATTAATTTTATATAAGTACTTTCTCATACTGCTATTAATTTCAACTGTCATTTATCTTTTAGAGACACGATATCATTAACTTTTTAAAAACCTTTAAAGCATTATATAATGTGTATGTATATGTGTATCTAAGTATCTAAGTGTAGATATATGCATGTGTATAGATACATGTATGAATTTAAGGATATACATTATTGACATAAATATAGAATTAACTGGACAGAGCACCCAAAGAACCCCCTTCTTCTTTTTTTTTTTTAAAAATAAAACCAAACTTTATTTATTTATTTATTTGGGCAGTTTTTGGCTGGGGCCAGGTTTGAACCCACCACCTCCGGTATATGGGGCCGGTGCCCTACTCCTTTGAGCCACAGGCGCCGGCCCAAACTTTATTTTTTAAGAGCGGTTTTAGGTTCTCAGCAAAATTAATTAGAAAATGCCAAGATTCCTCATAATTCACATACACACAGCCTCTTTCACTATTAAAATCTTGCACCAGAGGTATATTTGTTGTAATGATGAACCTACGTTAACACATCATCATCACCTAGAGTCTATATTTAAGTTCGTTAGAATTCAGCCTTGGTGGTGTACATTCTATGAGGTTTGACAGATGTTTAATGACATGTGTTCACTGTTACAATATCATGGATAGTAGAGTCACTACTCTAAAAATCTTGGGCTTTGTCTATCCATCACTCCCTTCCCCCAACCTCTGGCATGCCCTAATTCTTTCAGCGTCTGTGCAGTTTTGTCTTTTCCAGAATCCTGTAACAGGTATCCCTTTCAGGTCATCTTCTGTCACTTAGTCATAATGCGTTGACGTTTCCTGCATGTCTTTTCATGGCCCGATGGTTCACTTTTTAATAGCATTGACTATTGTCTGGATGTACGGCAGTTTATTCCTTCATTCACCTACTGAAGGACATTGTGGTTATTTTTAAGTTTTGTTGATTATGAATAAAGCTGTTGTAAATATCTGCATGCAGGTTTCTGTGTGGATATAACTTTTCATCTTATTTGAATAAATACCAGGGAGCTTGATCATTGGATCATATGGTAGAGTGTGTTCGGTTTTGTGAGAACTTGCTACACTGTCTTCCAAAGTGGCTGTACAGGTGTGCATTTTCACCAGCACACCTGAGAGTTCTTGTTTTTTTACATCCTCACCAGCATCTGGTGTTAGTGTTTTGGATTTTGGCCATTCTAGTAGGTATGTAGTGGTGTCTCATCCTTTCGATTTGCAATTTCCCAATGCCATATGATACGGAGCATCTTTTTGTACATTTATTTGCTGTCTATATAATTCTTTTTTGGTGATATGTGTATTTAGGTCTTTTGTCTACTTTATATTTTTTGGCTGGGGCTGGGTTTGAACCCGCCACTTCCAGCATATGGGGCTGGTGCCCTACTCCTTTGAGCCACAGGTGCCGCCCCTTGTCCACTTTTTAATCAGGTTGTTTAATTTTCCTTTTTTTTTTAAGAGGCAGAGTCTCACTTTGTCATCCTCGGTAGAGTGCTGTGGCATCACAGCTCACAGCAACCTCCAGGTCTTGGGCTTAGCTGATTCTTTTGGCTCAGTCTCCTGAGTAGCTGGGACCACAGGTGTCTGCCACAATGCCCAGCTATATTTTTTTGTCGCTGCAGTTTGTCCGGGGCCAGGTTCGAACCTGCCACCCTTGGTATATGGGGCTGGCACCCTACTCATTGAGCCACAGGTGCTGACCCACAGGTTGTTTATTTTCTTATTGTTCTGTTTCAAGAGTTTTTGATATATATTTGAATAACAGTCCTTTATTAGATATGTCTTTTGCAAATATTTTCTCCCCATTGATGGCTTATCTTCTCATTCTCTTGATATTAATTTTTACAGAATAGAAGTTTTTATGTAGAAGTTTTTAAGTTTCATGCTGTCCAGTTTATTAATTCTTTCTTTCTTGGATTGTGCCTTTGGTGTTGTATCTAAAAGTCATTGCAAGGTTATCTAGATTTTCTCCTCTATGTTATCTTCCAGGAGTTTATAATTTTGGCTTTTAAATTTAGATCTATGACCAATTTTCCTTTTTCTTTCCCTTTTTTGTTTTTGAGACAGCATCTCACTATGTTGCCCTCAGTACAGTGCTGTGGCGTCACAGCTTACAGCAACATTAAACTCTTAGGCTTAAGTGATTCTCTTGCTTCAGCCTCCCAAGTACCTGGGACTACAGGCACCCACCACAATGCCCAGCTACTTTTCATTTACAGTTGTCATTATTGTTTAGCAGGCCCAGGTCAGGTTTGAACTTGCCTGCGTCAGTGTATATATAATTCTTTTTTGTGTCTATAAAAAGTTCAGTTCACCACTGAGGTGCCGAGCCTCTGTGATCAATTTTCAGTTGTCAAGGGGAGGAAGTCTTTATCTAGATTTAGTTTTTTGCACGTGTGTGGCTCATTGTTCTAGTACCATTTGTCGAAGACTGTCTTTGCTTCATTGCATTGCCTTTTCTCCTTTGTCAAAGGTTATACCCATATCCCTATCTCTGTCTCTATCTATGTCTATCTATGTCTATATCCATTCATTCCTGGGCTGTCTGTTCTGTTCCACTGATCTGTTTGCCTGTTCCTTCACTGATACCACACTGTCTTGATAGCAGTAGCTTTACAGTAAGTTTTGAAATTGAGTTAGATCCATTCTTTTTCACTAAGGAAAAGGTGGGGGAAAATTTCGCCTTTTATGTGACAGAGGCTAGATAATGGCTTTAGGCATTTTTTGCCAAGTGAATATGATAATCCTGAATCTGGACTTGCTTTTTATCCAGTGATAGGCAGCATTCAAGTAAGTGTGTAAATCCCTTTATTTCTCTAGGGTTGTGTAAGTAAAAGAACAGAGAAACAGTTTCTCTATTGAGTTCCCATCACCAGAAACAAACAGTGGAACTTCCCTACTAGTGGTACTGCTAAAAAAAATAAAAATTACACCAATGCCTCTCAGCTAGCTTAAGAAATAGAACTTACAAGTATCTTACTAACCCCTGTGTGCACTTGACATTGCATCCTCTTTCTTCCCCTACAAAGATAATTACTATCGGAGTTTTATTTTAATCATTCCCTGTCCTTTCTTTAATTGTATCATTTACTACATATGTATGTATCCCTAAATTAAATGGATGTCTCATTATTTGGGGGGTTTATAAAATTGGATAGAAAAAAAATAGTTACATCTTTATTTTCACTAGCCTGTTTTCACAAGTTTTATTATTTTTACCTTTGATTATGTTTATATTTTGAATTGGTACTTTAAATTTTTCCCTAGTTTTATGAAGATATAGTTGACAAATAATTATATGTATTTATGTGTACAACATATGTATGTGTTTATGTATGTGTATATGTTGTGAAATGATTAAATTAAGCATATATGACCTGGAACACATATTCATCATGTCACTTTTTTGTGTGTGTGTGGGTGACAATATTTAAGATCTACTCTCTCAACAATTTTAGAGTATAAAGTACATTATTAGTAATTATAGTAGTAATTATAGTGATCATCCTGTACAATAGCTCTTGAGAACTTAATTCATCTTGTCTAACTGAAACTTTGTACCCTTAGACCTAAAACATCTTACAGTTATAATAGTCTATTTTCAGCTGATAACACTGTAAGTTCAAACACATGTAAAAACTCTGTATTTTAATTCCCCTGACATTTTATGTTATTAATGTTTTAAATTAACACTTATTTATTGTGTACCCATTAACAAATTATTGTAGCTATGGTTATTTTTTCCCATTTTTGTCTTTTAACTTTTTAAAAAAAATTTATTGAAGGAAACAATAAAAAAATTAACTTTCTTTTTTTTTTTAATTTTTAATTTTTATTTTTTTTTTGAGACAGGGCCTCAAGCTATCCCCCTGAGTAGAGGGCCATGGCATCACAGCTCATAGCAACCTCCAACTCCTGGGCTTAAGCGAGTCTCCTGCCTCCGCCTCCCAAGTAGCTGGAACCACAGGCGCCCACCACAACGCCCGGCCATTTTTTGGTTACAGCCATCATTGTTGTTTGGCGGGCCCGGGCTGGGGATTCGAACCGACCACCTTAGGTGTACATGGCTGGCGCCTTAGCCAATTGAGCCACAGGCGCCGA